>VOQJ01013543.1:0-14994 GCA_015052665.1 Apistogramma diplotaenia | reverse complement strand
TGGTGGGGGTGGAGAAAGAAAAGAGGGGGGTGTTGTGTGTGTGTGTGTGTGTGTGTGTGTGTGTGTGTGTGTGTGTGTGTGTGTGTGTGTGTGTGTGTGTGTGTGTGTCCATCACGTCATTAATGAGCACCTTCCAGGCAGGTTGCTGTGATGAGGACCGGTGTTCTCCTTTCCACAGAGATGAGAAATGGTGGTGGCAGCCCAAAGTCTAATTATAAAGTGGGCCTTAGAAAACCAGCAGTTCATATGCCTCTCACAGCTTAATGTCTTAGAAGAGGCAAGACAGATTTTTCCCGTAATTTTCATCTTTTGTCTTCTGTGTGTTTTGCTTCCCTCGATATGTTGGAAAGCCTCGTGCCTCCCTCGTCCACCTACACAGTAGCCTCTGTCTTGATGCAGCTCCCTCGGTCACTCCCGGAGAAGAAATGACATCAATAAACAGTTGTCATGGTCAAGCTCCACCAACAAGAATTTGAAAATGCGTATAATCTATTCATTAAAATACACGTGGGCGCATTGTGTATTCTGAGTAATGAGGACGCCTTCTGACATTCATCGACAGTGAAACATTGTAGTGTTCGTGTTTTCAAAGTAGGGTCAGGCCTCCCCCGGGGGTCAAAGTGACTTTCTAAATATAGTTCAATCACAGGTAAGGCCAGGAATAATAAGAATCCAATATGGAAAAAACTCAAGGAGGCTTTTAGTACACCGAGCCAAACATCAGTCTTTGTCTCGATTAATTTAACAAATTAAAGATTAAAGATCTTGTTTCCCAGTAGCTATCAACTGATTTTGTCCCCCTTTCTAAATCTGAATCCTTGTCACATACAGGTGAAATTGTTTCTTTCCTTCAAAATCTTGATATTTCCATTGTTAATCTGATTGTTGTTCACAGGCTTGATTTATCTCGTAGCCTAGAGGAAACTCTGCTTTCAGTTAAAACGATGCAAAGTCATAAGGCTCCCGGCCCTCATGGGTTTCCTGTTGAGTTTTCATTTTTTTAATAGAAATAACAGTTTGATCCGCTGCTGAATTTGAAAGTTTGCTGCCTTACAAAGAATGAACAGTCTTATGGCAGTTTCATTTTAACGAGGAGAGAGAGAATATTAACCAAAAAATCCAGAAAAACATAAAAGCTTTAAAGTGATTTGCATGTCATTGAGGGAACTACGTATTTGACCCGGATGCAAAGTATGACTTAGTACTTGGTGGACGTTTCCTGGTCACCAGGTTTGCACAAATCTCCTCTTTACTGGCTGTCGCTTGGCAACTTGAACAGATTTTCTGGAGACTGGCTAGGCCACTCCATGTCCCTAACATGCTTCTTCTTTAGCCACTCCTTTGTTGCCTTGGAGGTATGTTCGGGGTCACTGTCATGCTGAAAGACCCATCCATGACCGATCTTCAGTGTTCTGGCTAAAGGAAGAAGGTTCTGGTCTAAGATTATATGTTACATGGCCCCGTCTACCCTTAGCAGAAAAACAGCCCAAAAACATAATGTTTCGCAACAGGGCCGGTCTTGTTTGAGTCATACCCAGCATTTCTCTTCCTCCAAATACAGCAGCTCAAGTTGATGTCAAATACCTCATTTGGTTGCATCTGACAACTGCATTTTCTCTAAAGCCTTGCCTGAATCATTTAGTTGTTCACTGGCAAATTCAAGGTCAGCCTGTACATGTGCTTTCTTGAGCAGGAGGACTTTGAAGGCACTGCGAGAGTAAACCGTAGCATGTTACCACCTTCATGTCATTAACAAGCTAGATGGGAAGAGCTTGTTAATGATCTGAAGGCAGTTGGAATCCTGCTCTTTTCTTTTGATCCTCCTCACTCTATGAGGCAAGAGCTGGCATGGACCTCCAGACTGAGTACGGTCTCCCATTTCCAAATAATCACACCTGCAGTTGTCAGCTTCTCACCAAGCTTTCTTATTGATGGTCTTGTAGCCCATTCCAGTCTTATGCAGGTCTACAATCTTATCCCTGACATCCTTTGGCTGCTCTTTGGTCTTACCCTTGGTGGTGGAGGGGTTGGAATGGGAGAAATTGATCCTGTGGACAGGTGTGCTTTATACACATAATGAGTTGAGATCAGGAGTATCCCTAATTGATTGATTGATTGACTGATTTGCAATCTGTTTGCCACATGGGCACACAGCCAGTCTATAGGAGCCAGGAGTTATGGTATAGGAGTTATGGGGGATCAAATACTTATTTCACTGTAGCAAACTTACAAATTCAGCAGGTAATCAAATAATTATTACCCCTCTTTTTTTGCTTTCGTTATAGAACTACTCTCAACTGCTTTAAAATCTCTTCCTGTATTTCATGGAATTTCCCTTTACGGTATTGTGCTTATATTATCACTTTATGCAGACGACCTTCTCTTGTATCCATCTCATCCATCAGTTTGTGTTCCACCAATTTTGTGTCTTTTTCAGAGAGCTTTTTAGTGTGTGTTTTTCTCTGGATATAAGAAACCTTCTCAATTATTTAAATTGTGAAACTCTTTGGCCTACCACTCAAACAATCTGATATTCATTTTAAACCTAACACATCAGGGTTTAAATATTGAACATTACCCTTCTTGATCTTTTTTTTTTCTGCCAGGTTGGTTTCCCTTTTTGTCCGGATTAAAAGCTGATTGTCAGATGTGGAATTCTCTCCTCTGTCATTAATAGGCAAAATTGATATAATTAAGATTACATCTTACCTAGATTTATTTTTTATTTTTCAGCACATTACCTCATTCATTCCTGAGCATTATTTTTAATCAATAGATCAGACTGTGTCTTCATTTCTGTGGGATGGGAGTACCCCTGGGTTGAGATTATCTCTGTAACTCCCCAACTTCCTTCTATATTGAAGGTCTTCAGATATACATCAATTGATTTAAAGTCTCCTGAATTACCATGATGTATACATCAGTCTTCCTCTTCACCTGATGTCTTAATTACCTCTCCATTTGCCTTTTAATCCCTCTAACTTTAAAAGAACCCTACAATGCTATCAACATTCAACATCTGGTCCCAGTTTTTTAAGTTTTTGTCACCTTTCACTAGGATGTCATTATTCCATAATCACTTATTTCTCCCGTCTCTCACTAATACCTCCTATCGTCTAAGGCATAATAGAAGCATTAAAGTTATCAGAGATCTCCATAAAGAGGGTGATTTTTTTTTCAGACTTATTCAGACTTTAATTTGTCTGCTTCTCACTTATTTCTTTATTTTCAGGTTAGGCATTTTGCCTCTTCACTTTTAGTTTGTTTTCCCCTGCTCCTCACTGAACAGCCATGGTCTTCTGGCCTTTAGATTGATCAAAAATCACTTGTATCTAAAATATACAACACGTTGAAGGCCCTGGATACTCACATAGCAAAATCAAAACTACCTGGGAGTAGGAGCTTGGAAATGGGCTGACAAATCAATGGTGGGATAAAGTTGTCTTTAGTATACATTCAAGTACACCCTGAGCTACTTTGCAACTTATACAGTTTACTATTTTGAACAGAGTCCATGTCGTAAAGACTCAATTGCCAAAAACGTATTCCAACGTAATGGACCAATGTGACTAGAAAAGATTGATTTCAGAGTCAAAGGCAGCAGGCCAAAAGAAAATAATAATCTTTGAAAAACTAATATGCCTGAAACGTTTTTCATAGGATGGAGACAAAACTTTTCAGAGCTTCACTGGATGTGCCAAAGCTACTGTACTAGAAAAAATTCTGTTGACTTTGTACAGTCAGGTCAATTTTTTTTTTTTTTTTTTTAAGATTTGACTCATTTTACATGGAAGGAACTTTGGGTTAAATACTACAATCATCCTCTTGACATTTTCACATCTGATAAACACGACCAACATCACTATGTTCATCAAATTAAATAAGCCATATTGTGTTTATGCTGAATATCAAAAAACTGTCTTTCTTCGTCTGATTCAGATGTTTCAGCTGGCCTGATGTGAGCAGGTGTGTTGAAAATGTCTCATCTTTTCTGGTCCAATAAACAGGTGAAACTGGAGCCCCTCAGTTTTCTTTTGCTCTCTGCTTGTTTCATTTTGGTTTTTAACCCCATGGCTTTCTGTGGAGGTACGTGTATTTTTCTAGGTTTTAAATTGCCCATTAAATGACCATATTCACTGGTAATTGTTCCTACAGAACGGGCAACAATTAGCCAACGCGTCAAGAACTGCATGTAAAATCCCTGACCCTAACCCTAGCTTTGTAACATGTGTTGTGACTGGGTGTGTTTTGAACCCTTTTCCTGATCCTAGCTAAACCAACATCATGTGAAAACAAAAGTAAACAGCAAGTAAACAAATTTTTAAAATCAAGTCATAAAAAATAAGCACAAAAGAAAGGTTTTTGATTCATATGTCCTGGTTGAAAGCCTCCACAGCCCAGTGGGTGTTGGAATCCACCTACTAGCAATATGCATGGGACTAAAACCAACTGATAATTTCCATCCAATGAGCTGAAAATATTCCAAGCAGTGACCATCGTAGGCAACAGGACAAGTGTTTAAACCAAAATGCTGGCAAATTCAAATGATGAAAAATCAGAGGGCCACTAACATTATTACCACTCATGATTAACGAATATCCAAACATTAAACCAAGGCAGTGGCAATGTGCAAAGTTTAAAATGACAGTAGGAGAGACCAGACCTCTGCAAAGGGATTCAGCCTGACTCCACTCAGTCATGTTCAAACAAAACTAATGACAACAATAAAAGCCCTTAAAGGAAAATGAAGATGGGTTAACTTTGTGAGAGTGATGAAAACAAAGAGTCCATTCGGGCTCCAAAATCAAAACACTTTCTGCCATTTCTAGTGTAATGCTGTATCTGTCATTTTATAGGGCTGTTGTTCTTCTCTGTGTCCAATTATTTCTAACAATAATGGCGACAAACTCTGGTTAGAGGAGCATCGTGTGAATTTTTGCCCAGGGTCCCAGCCGTCTCTGGAGCTGCCGCTGGTCCTCACTACATTTTATGACCATCCAAATTGGTGAACTGACGGACGAGACATGTGTTACTCTCCCAGGAGCTTTGCTGCTTACATGGCTAGAAAGTCAAGTCTTTCACTTCCGAAAGAGCTGCGTCTCACAATTTCAGGGTTGTGAACGAGTGCAGTCAACTCCTTATATAAGATGATGAGGCGAAGCAAGCAGATGAGAAACAGTTGGAGGGGTTTGTGGTGCAGCATGAAAACTCAGCAGCTGCAACTCCTCCTTCACTTGGGCGAAATTAGATCAGAAGGCATTTTGATATTTCAAAATGGATGTACAGCTGCTTTCATAAACCCAAACTGCATTATGCATAGAAGTTATGTGTTGGGGGGGTGCAACGATGCAGATATCATTATCGGATCATTCTGATCGCAAAGTTTCGTTACTGGGCTGCATGTGAAACTGCTAATAATTGCCATAATGAGCTCCTTTTCTGCCTAATCTCCACTGAGCTCCAGATAACCGTAAACCATGCCCTTGCAGGTATTACTACAAGATGATATATACAGTGGTGGACAATTAGCTGTGCAATAATTATTATTATACAGTGGGTGGTTTCAGCCAAGCAATCTTGGGCCATAAATTTTAATTTGTTTAATGCCTGAAGTAAACCTGCACACAACACAGATCCGACCTACATTTAATTCTTCACCGAAGGTGCTCTACAACAGAAAAGTGATTTAAATGGAAATTTGTTTATTCCATTTCAACTTGCATGAGACTAGTGATTAGAATTTAATTTTAAAGTTAAACTGGTATTCAGCAAAAGGCTCCGCAAGCACCTCAGCCAATCAGAAAGAGACTGGGACCGAGTCGTTTACACGGAAATTATTCAAATGGGTAAGTGTGATGCTTGATTTGTCTGATTAGGTAAACCTAAATAAACTGCTCTCACTGAGCAAATTATTGACTCTTTGCTTTCAGCTTTAACAGCGAGACTCACTTGAGAGTTGAGGACGAGACTGCAATCAAAATATGAAGGTAAAAATCCACCTCTGGCTTGCCAGTTACAGAGTCACCTGCCAGCAAAGAGACACAGAGCAAGCACAAGCCAAACTCAGCACACACAGGAAGATGAAAAGCTTTGTGCTTATATGAGCCTAAAAGGTAAAAGGCAGCAGAAGTATCAGGGACGGCGAAGAAATATATAGAGTTTCCAGAAATTCCTAGGCAACTGATGCTCTGCTTCCAAGATGATTTTATTATATAATATTTTTCTCTCTTTGTACTCAAGAGAGCTTTTGTTCAATATCCTTTCACTGAAAGCAACGCAGCCTCTGTGAACCCACACTGCCCCCTATTGATCAAAACCAGCCCCGGCATCACACTTGCTGCTCTCTGATGGATAAAACTGCTAACCGTGAAGCGACTTTCTCCCAGCCAATATTTGACTTCCACAAAGGAAAAATGTCACTCATGCACTTCTCTGTAAAAAGCAGAAAGCATATAATAGCAAATACTAGATAATATGCAAGTTCAAACACAAAACTTGTATGCACTCTGAAAAGTAAACTCCATGAAACTACACTCCTATTATACTGTACTGGGAGTGCATGAGAACAGCACTGCACAATTTATTTATCAGTCAAGATGCTTGAATGATTTGCATATGCAGTGTTCCTGCATATATTTATGCAGCAATAAAAAAAAAAGGACTGCGTCTCAGTCTCTGGTGATTACCTCCTAGCTCGTCGCTTTCCGAACAACAAAATTAACAATCATGAGTGAAAGAAAAGAGAATCTATTTGCTGCCCTTATTGCTCAGCATTTGAGGAGGCATGCCCCGGTGATGTAACCTTCCACTGTTTTATTTCCGTCCATTATGTCTCATCAGACACACTGACTGTACAAAGTAATAGGACAACCTGCCACCGCTGCATTAAATAGTCCATGAAATTGATTGAACTGGCCTCAGTGTTATTACCTCGATGTTTCCCACCTTTAATAAAGGCGTAAAGGCGGGGGGGCAACACCCTCTTTTTGTATTATTCAGATAGAGGTGATGTTCGGGCTCCAGGCCGCGCTCCCTGCAGCCACCTGTTCGACTCTTTCTTCTCTAACTCTTCTCTAACTATGTGAGGTCTCGCCCTCTTGAAGTTATGCGCTGAAGCTGACATCTGAGAGCCAATGGCGGCGGTGTTCTCCGGAGGAGGAACAAAGAATGAAATATATTTTTAAAAAGGTCCAGGGAATGGGTTTGATATTCATATCACAGAGATGATGAAGAAAATGAAAGAAAACATGGCTGAGGTTAATGAAAAGCAGCAGAATGGTGAGCGTGGTGGGAACACTTATGATCTGGACTCTGTCGCCCTCCAGTGGCAAAAAGAATCTGCTGCGATATTTGATGCCTTCTGTTAATTTTATGTCAGCTGGCAGGAAGTGAGCCTATTTGACTTTAGTGATTCCAGCAGCATTTTGATGGCCAGCTTCCATTTACTCTTCTCGTATATGCACTATGAAAAGTCGATGAATAAGTGCAGAATACACAGTCGGGTCCATTTTACTGGAAGCATTAAATATTCTGCTTAAACTGCTATACTATGTGCATTTGCAGTACTGTAAGTGCTCTATAGATTCATATTACAGTTAAATATTGAAGTATCAGCAGATATACACTAGCAAAACTTCTGATGTTTGAGTTTAAACATCATTAATTGTGAAGATTTTTGTTGTTGTTGTTGGATCAATCGGGGACTCTCTGCTCTCTATGTGTTAGCCCTTCAGTAAACTGGTGACCTGTGCAGGTTTAACTGCTAAACATCAACTTAAAGCTGAAAAAAAAAGTTCCTAAGAGAAAACTTTTATTTCATTTATGAGTGCAACGAGTAAAATAAAATACAAAAAACTTCTATTGAAGCCATAATGTCAGCACACCAACAAGCCCACAGTGCTACAAAGGGGGTGGTGGGGGGTACCATTTACCATGCTAGAAAGCCAACATTCACTGACGTGCACTAATCCCAAAGAACAGTTGAGGGCAATTTGAAGGTAATTCGTTTTGAAGGTACTGAGCAGTTATGGTGAAGGGATTATAAAATGTTTTGTTGCAACTCATTCTCAAGAGGACGATTATTCACACTCCCATTCAACTTTACAGCAGCCTGTCCAGGGTACACCCCACGTCTCCTGTCCTATGGCAGCTGAGATAGTCTCCAGCCCCACATGCAATCCTGAACTGGATAAGCGGATGGATGGATGGATGGATGGATGGATGGATGGATGGATGGATTTAAAGTACCACCAAGATCAGTATTAGTATTAGCTATGTGATAATATGTGGTAATATGGTTAAAAAATACAAATACGTTTTTCAATATGAAACAACTGCAGGATGTGATCTGATGAATACTCATAAAATATTTTCTCATCACCAGCCCCCTGCTGTTATCAGTACATTATGTCCAAAAAGGGAATTCCTGAGAACCTGGCCAGCGCTTTGTGGGCTGTAATGTAGAGGCGACCTTGCTCAGGAGGGGCCTCAAAAAGATCAGGCATCTCAGTTTGGCCCCAGCAGTGATCAAAGTCAGAGATCAGATGTGACTTTACGAATATAATGTGCTCAGCCAAGTGCACAAAGCCTTGCTGACAGGACAGAGATGGCTCAGCGTTGACAATGATTTACCGTGTGGTGTGGGCCATTCCTCGCCTACGAGAGTAGACAGGAGACATAGGAAGTCTGCAGACGCACTGTAAATTCTTGTTAAACTGATCAGAGCCGACAGCACTCAAACCATCACTGAAACATCAAGCTAAACATGCAGTCTCCTTCTGTTTCCCACTCGAGATCCAAGAATTGGAAGCCAGCGTTCCCTGGAGGCTCTGTGAGCGTTTTCAACTTGTGTACAAGTACCCCGGCTTGGATCCCTGGTGAATATACTGTAGCACTGTATGCATAATTATGTAAATGTTCCATTGAATTAACAATATGTGTGTTAAAGGAATAAAATTAATGCTGCACGTTTTCTCTCGGGGAAATTGTTTTCACTTCAGTTGAAAGTTTGGCATAATTGGGTAAGTCCAGTCTATTTTATTAATTTATTCAGTGAAACTATAGCTTTTAGCATGAAAAAGAAAAATAAATATAGACATAAAGATTGTGTTCTTATTTTTTAAGTCCATCTTAAAATTACATTCACCTACCTGAAAGAATTTCATGACTCTTTTTTTGTATGCTACCTGTAAAAAAAAAACCTTTCCAGGCAGGTCTTGAATAGAAGTAATAAAGAGCAAAAGTTCAACTTCCTCTAATATGAAGCACAAGCAGATTGAAGTAGTGAAATCGAGGGAGTGTCATAAGTTACATGCAGGCCTTTCAAACTGATTAAAGCCCCATTGTTTACTTGCTGAGCTGTGACTGATGAACGGGTAAAAGACTGGAATTTTCTGCAAAAGAAAGTAAACTTGATTAGTTTGATCCTGACTCCTAAAGCTTTATACTAACTTGGCTAATACTTTAGCAACATTTAACTTTTGAAAGTCACCAAAGAGGATGCTATTTAAGCTGCCGTAGCTTCGTTATAGAGTTCAGATTCCAGGGAATGGAGACAATTGGGAATATCAAGAGAGGCACACTGTGTCAGAAATACATAAAGAAGTGCAGATATGTGCATCAGTAAATATGTGTGAATAACCTCTGGATCTTTGCACAAACTCGCCATTCTCAGCTCGAGCACTCAGAGCCTGGAGGACAAACACGATATCGAAGTCAAACACATTCTGACCTGATATACTCTATACTGTGCTCACTCTGCCAGTTACACTCTGTCAACATGCATATATGCTGCTTGCTGTGACTGTCGTTTTTTATCAACATTTCTGTCTTGACCTTGGTTCAGAAACACTGGTCAACTTTGAGATGACTGAGAGTGGAAAGCAAACACTGTCTGCCCGTGGTTTGTTGACTGCTGTAAGGTAAGGTCTGTCTGCTGTGTAAATACACAGGGAAAGTCTCATTTCTGAGGTTTTCCTTACAGGAACCAAAAGAACAGAAGCAGTCAGGAAAGTGTGAGGCACAACTGTGTCTGCTCCTGGCCTCCTGTCCACCTAAATTAAAGTAATCTTTGAAATATTAATTTGATGATTGTGTATATTGAGCCTAAAAGTTACCCTAAAAGTCACTCAGTATAGGTTTCTGGTAATACCACATGGCCTGTAATCAATGTAAACAATAATCTTATAATTAAAAATATAGACAATCAAATTAGATTGAAAATCTAATGAGATTACTGGTACATTCATTATGGTGATGCGCAGTGCATGAGCTCCACAGGGCAGTGTGCCATCCCTGGACGGGGCCATCCTCCATTCTTGTTTGTGATGAACAGGAATGGAGGCTGTATTTTTGTTGTTGTGTACCTCAGATTTTCACCTACAGGAATGCTAATGTGATCCTGCAGCATTTGGATGTATTTGGGAAGGAGAAAGCACTAGCGGATGGTTTGTTTTCTGGGAGGGCTCATCTATTTTTGAATGAGAATATGAGCAGAGAGATGGAGATGGTGACTTCACAAGGAAAAGGATGGCCCACGATGTGGTGGAAGAGTACAAGAGATTCATCTGACAGATCTTAGTTGTTGCTGTTGGTGGGTGGTGGGTGGTGGGTGGTGGTGGTTATTTATTGATGGTTGTTGGCTGTTGTTGGGGGCTGCTGGTGTTGTGATAGTTTCTGGTGGTTATTTCGGTTCTTACTGTTGGATATTGGTGCATTATTTCATCTGCTGCTAAGTATTAAATAAACACAACATAATACATATCGACATTATAGACAGGCCATGATAAATCACCACCATTACTGGTTAAATCAATAACTTTAACAGTTGGAACTGCCAACTTCCTCATTAAAGAGAGTAAATAAACTACTGAACTCAAAACACAAATTCAGCAGATCAGGTAGATTAATTGGAACAATATCATAAAGCCAGTAATAGAGTGAGTTTTTTCTTATTCCTTCATTTCAGGGAAAGCACTGCTTTAAACCTGCTGCCAGTGTTTCCTGTCAGAAACAGTGTGCTGGAGTCAAGAGCCAAACAACAAAAACACCTTTTTTTTTTTACCGTTTCAAGATTTGTGTCTTAATTTCAGTTTTCTAGAGGACGCACAAGGTAATCCTCCTGCTCAGAGACATCACTCCCAGATCAGTCTAAGTGGGAGCGCAAGGGTCAGAAAACAGTCTAACCAAATAATAGTTTCATCATCCAGCCATGGAGGGACGACTGCATGAAATTCATCTTGGGTGCAATTAATCAAATTCTGCTGCCAGTGGTGACATGTTGATAAATGCTCTCAAGTTTCCACTTGCTACAGAAAACGAGGAAACAAAAGCAGCACATTTCATTGAACTCTTACTGTCATTGCACCAAAACGTACGTCTTTGTATTTCCAAAGACTCTCAGACACCTTTGCTGTTTCCTAACTGCTCATTTTAAAAAGCCCCACATAGGTGCAACTCATCAAAACTGGGGAAAACTAGGGGTAAGTTTCCACCCACCAGCTCCTAAAACAAAAGTTTTTTTTTACAAATCCTGAGGGCGAATAAGGTAAACAAGCTGCTGTAAAAATAAATAAATAAATAAATAAAAAAAACTTTATAGCGCAACACTGCGTACGAGTTGCAACATCCTCCAGTGTTGCAACCTCACCGGTGGGGTTTCGTTTGTTTTTCTGAGGTTGGTGAAGGTTTATGTTTTCATGTGAGGATTGGTTGCTATAACAGGAAATTTCATTTGAATGTGTGGCACTTTGATAACAGGCTATCACAAGCAGCTGATCCCCACAAGGCCAGGTCTGTGGCGGCTGCTGCACATTTTCCTCCTTTATGCATTAAATCTGTTTAAAAACTAGCGCCCTCCTGTTCAACTGCGGCTTGCATCAAATAACACATACACAATGAGACATGCATATTAATGAGACATTATGAGATGATCTCATTAGAGCGATTTAAGCATTTGCTTGAGGATGTCTTTGTGGTTCAGTCACATCTGATTCAATGAACTGATAGGACTAATCTTTCAGTCTTTTGTTGCGATATGTATTTTCATCAGCTGGTGACCAGATGAGACAGTTTACTGTTCTGCATTTAGTTTCTTCTGTGATCGTTTGTGAAAAGCATTTTTATATATATTTAATGACATTTGAAACACAAAATGTGTGCTGAAAGGGAAAACAGCACCAGATTAACCAGCGTAAAACTAAGCTGATGGACGTCGTTGGCCCTCAACCTCCCATCTTCTGAGCATGTGAGCCTTTTGTTCTGTGGCCTCTAAGTAAACAACTTCAAAGCAAGCATTAAGACTGCACATGTGAGCAGACTTGAACCACCTGGGACACCTAGGTCATCTCTCCAGCACCTCATGGATCAGCCCTGGGGACCTTCTCTCAGTAGGACATGCCCAAAACTGTTCAACTAGGAGGCATCCAGGAAGGCATCCTTGTAGATGCCAGAACCACTTCATCTAATTGAAAATGTCTAATTGTAAAATCGGAGACAGCCATAGAGTTGTGAGGGTGCAGCTCTTTGAGGAGAGCGCTTTAAGAGGAAAGAAAACGGGACAGGTCATCGAGCATCTTAGCAATGAGGACAGGAGCAGGTGGAATTTACAGACCCTGCAGAACTGATTTTTTTTTAGGGCTGTTTGTAAGAATAACGGGTAGCCTGGACCTGCCTCAGCCTCTGAGCAGGATTCATTCACGCAGCGGATAAGTAACATCACCTCGTATCTCAGCACGCGTGCAAACACCATATTTTTCTTGCTGCACAAAGCAGAAATCTTCCATTTCCAGAGGAAGCTCGCCCATTTTGTGTGGCGGGCCCCGTATGTCTGACCCACTAACACATTTCTGTTTATCAGGCGGGGTGACGTCACCGCGGGGGCGGAGTCTGGAGTGTTCAAAACACAGACTGCCCTCAATCCTCCCTGATTTTTTTTAATTTTTATTTTGGCTTTCTAGCTTTTTTATTTTTCACATATTTCACAGCTACCCGGGTTTGTTGAGTACTCGGCGTCTCTTTTCCTTTTTTAAATTTTATCTGTTCTCTCTATATAATGCGGTCGCTCTCCGTATATTCTTTGCGACCTGCGTTTTCTTCTTCCGAGATTGAACAGCATCCTACTGTTGTTGACTGCATTCCGGCTGCTTTCAAGGAATATGGATTAATTTAAAAGCCGTATAAATGCTCCTGCCGTCAAAGGAAAACTCTACTTTTAAATTCGAAGAGGTAAGACTGTGAGCGCAAAAGCGGGAGGTTAAAAAAAAAACAGGAACGAGTGTTTTTGTTTGCAGCAGCGACTGTGCGAGAGGCTGCAGCAGCTGCAGTGCATTATCCCGCCCGCAGCCCGCCTGTGTTGTGCTGCACGTACAGCAGATTAGAACAAAGTCACACAGCAGTGGTTTAAAGTTTGCATTTTGCGCGGCCTGGTTTCTCACTCTGCAAGTGTCTTCCTGCAAAGTCTGGAAAAATGGCGTTGCTGTTATCGAGCAGACTGAGCGCGTTGATCATTTCCTGCTTGGCTCTTGTTGAGTTGAGGTGATTGTTTACCAAAGCAGGCTGAACTGCTTCTCCAAATGCGCAAATTGGGAATCGTGGCGCATGTGTAAGCCTGTTCGACATTAAAGGAGATGCTCAAGTTGCTGTTTCTGTGGAAAATTTTCTTCCTGAACTTGACAAAACTTTCTTCATACTCCTGTTTTTTATGATGCACCCTCATTCAAATTTTCACATGAAAGTAGAGGTAATGCGCATGAAATGAGGCTAAATATTACTAAGGAGAAAAAAAAAGAAATTTTAAAAGTGTGCTTCTTGCCTCTTCCCGACCATCAGGTGTGTGTGCCCTGGGTGCAGCCTGGCCTGTGCTGTGGAGGTGATGAAGAACCCAGGAGCAGCGGACAGCCTCCGGCTGGACAGCCTGCTGGAGGCCGCTCTGGCCCGAGAGGCTCGCGTTTGGAAGGTACCCGTCTTCAAGAATGGATGCATCCAGGTGAGCCAATGATTGAAAGGTGTGCGTAAATCCAGGGAGTCATTTGACATTTTCTGCTCGCGTAAATGTGTTTAGCACAGCATTTTATAGTTGGTAAAGCACGGACACTGAAAGCCTTTCTCATGGAACATTTTCTGGGCAGCTCAAACCTGCTGAGTTTATTTCCATGATAAAAACAAGGGGATGATGCCAGGAGAAAAATCAATTTTGATGCTGTCAATAAAAGAGAGCCATTCTTATGTGACAGGAACCAATAAATGTCTTCATTTCAAAGCAGTTCAGCTGGTGTAATAAAAAGGCAGCCTGCCATTAAATTTTTTTTTGTATTGCTGTCATGACTCTAAACGTAAAGTGGAAGCTGCAGCAGAAGCCTTACAGGTTGTGGTTGGCTCCAGATATTTGCATATGTAATTAATGTTTTGGTTTTTTTCCCCACTTAGGGCACTGACATCTCTTCATCTCAGCACCAGGAAATGATCCTTTGGCTCGGTGAAATGAACCGGCTGTTTCATTTCTGTCCCGAGACCTTTGGCCTGGGAGTGTGCGTCCTCAACCGACTGCTGTCCTCTGTCAAGGTAGACAACATGTGGTGGTGGTGCTTTTTGTCCAGTGCCTAGAGTTTACGTTTTAGATTCTGTCGTTTTAAATTAAACCCTATCTGCAACAAAAGGTCGAACTTTCATTGCGCATGTTTCCCAGCTGACATTCTGCATGTACGTCCTTTAAGCTCTGAGGGGCTGTTGGCTTCTCCACTGCTGCAGGAAGAAAAGGGTGAAAGCGGTGCAGATGTGTCCTGTTGCAACACATCCTTTGCTTAGGAGCGATTGTGACCTTTTTAAATAATTATGACGTTTGATTAGATTTCCACTTGTACTTTTTTTTTTTTTTCTTTCCTTGGGACTAACTAAACTTCTCTTCTGTTTTTCAGGCTCAGACAAAGTACCTGAAATGCATTGCTTTTACCTCGCTAGTTCTGGCTGCGAAAATCAATGAAGAAGATGAGGTATGAG
>VOQJ01013542.1:6026-24501 GCA_015052665.1 Apistogramma diplotaenia | reverse complement strand
ATGAGTGCTACTGCTGGCTACAAGATCTGAAAAGAAGAACCACAAAATCACCATAATTTAAACAAAAACTGTTTTTTTACTCTCCTTTTTTCAGAGAATACAAGCAAACTTGCAAGCACAACGCAAAAACTATTCAGTTAAAAGTAAAAAAATAACATTTAAATTTAACTCCGTAACAATCTTTAACAGACTGAAAACATTGAAGCTCTCGACAGGCTAAATAGTGCAATAAGTCAAATGCCCTATGAATTCTATTATTTTTCGGGTTATTTGTTTAGCTTTCTCACTGTCACGCTCATACGGGCGAGTGTTAGCAAGTGTGGGCTGCGTTAACTGCCGTTTGACTGTTTAGACGGCAGTTAACCAAGCTAACCTGGACGCGCTGAGGGAGCTCGATGTAGTTTCTCACGGGAAGAAAGCGAGAATGAGTAAGGTGGAGCTGGTCAGCCGTGTTAGCGTGATCAGCAATGGAAGGCATTTATTGGAAATTCCGATCACATACTTTTTCACGAAAATCGGCCGATTTTGATCGGTGGCCGATCGATCGGAACACCACTAGTACCAACCCAAATTGTACAATTAAGGATGCAATATATGAATGCCATTGCATTATGTGTGTGTAGTTGCATTGGAAGGTCATGAGAGACCATTAAAGTTATATTTCAGGTATCCATCATGATCAGATGTAAAAGTTTATTATTCTTTTTTCTCACCCTACTATTTTAGTGCCTTCATATCATCCCAGTGGCTATTTCCAGGTTGTTGTCCATAAAATTGCATGTGTGTTTGTGGAGCATGAAAACCAAGCTGTGATTAACTGGCATGGCAGAACGTTCCAGGTGGTGCCCTTTCTTTTGTTTATACTCAGTAGGCAGGCCTGTCTACCTATAATATGTGGCTCCTTTAAGAATGATTTTTGTTCCCGATGTTTTCCAAGTGGAAGATCTACACCTATTTATGGAGTGAATCACAAGACTGTCATTACCATTGGCTTGTGGCCTTTTTACTGAGGGTGAGCTTTCAAATGGGCAGCAGAAACAGCTGAAAGGCTGAAAAGACTTAAGGATGGTTAAGTAGGAGATGGAGAGATATGAAACACTTGCTGAATATTATTAAACAACCACCTCATAATGATATAACACAACACCATCGCCATCCACACTATGTTCTGTTTTCTTCAACATACTGGCTTTTTTGATTTGCCTGACTTTGCAGGTACAGCTGTCACTAGATTGAGTATTTTGAACAAACGTATCTACAGTTTCCAGTGCTGCTGGTGAGTCACTCCTGAATAGAAAGTGTCCTTTTATTTTTAAAGTGACAGTAATGTATACAGAAATATAGATTGGTTTTGTGCAGATGGGTCTGCGTACAGAACATACCTTGATCCTACTATACAGTGGTGTATCTCGCCTGTTTATTTCAGGAGAACTAATTACTGCGCATTAGTTAAACAGACCATTTGAAATGCAAGCCTTCTAAATCACGCTTGCCAGGGGAGCTGAGCCACCCCTCCTCTCCCCTCCCCATCCCCACGCTGCCTTTGTGTTTCTATTATTAGTTCTATCATGCATATGTTCTCTATCAGAAATTAAGGCCCACCAGCAGAGAACAGAAAGTAAGGACGCTCTGCAGATACACGAGGTAGTGAGTAAGCAAAACTGTGGAGTCATATCAGTGAACGGTCATAAAGATGTTTTAGGTTTCTATGCATGAAGGAGTTCAGTATCTGCTTATGACTTGCCACAGGGATCAGCTGCCAGCTGTTAGAACTACTGCACAACATGAGAAAAGCACACGGCCAATCGAATTTTTTTTCTACCAGGCCACTGATGATGTTTCTAAAGATGCAATCCTTGTAGCAGCCAGTAGAGCGTGTGCTATCAGCCTCGCTCCCCTGATCACCAAGGCTGTGTGCTTCCAACACAGCTAAACGGATCGTTGTTTCATCACGGTGGAGCCTTTTAATGGGAGAACTGTGGGCTGAAACAGCCTAACACAAAGGTCCAAAAGGTTCAGTGTTTACTCATGTTTACTGATTAAAATATGCAAACACAAATAGGTTAATAGAACTCAAACTATCCAGCCTTCTTCTAGCTTCTAAACTGTATTTTTTAAGGGAACCTATCCCAGTGGGCGGGCCAATAACTTGTACTGCACTTCCAAAACTAAAGTTCAAATGAATATATACAGAAGAAATGTCCTTAATTTTTTTTTCATAGCACATATGAGTCACTCATGGCAGCACTGGAGCGTTTGAATACATGCAGGTTTCAATTGGCTGCACTTGCACTGGCACATGGAAAGTTTTTATTAACGTTTCAGCACGAGCACCGTAAGCAAAATGAAGCAATAGATCCACAATTCAGTTGGGATACACGTTACACCGCCCCATGCACAGTGACTAACAGGCCTCGAAACCCAATATATGTACACGTGAATCCTCTTTAGTCATACACAGAGAATACAATATGTGTCTCAAGTTACCTCATACATCTTAATAAAACTTGACATGCAGAATCCTAATCTTAAACCTGCTCGGGTTTCAGTCTCACGGTGTTCCTACAGATTATATTTACATTATTGCTGCTGGTGGCAAACCAGTGGATTAAACTGTCAGACAACTTCAGACTTCAGTGAATTAAATTCTACTCTTTCAACCTCCCTGTTGTCAAGATCCATTAATCATCGCCGCTGCAGGTAGCCTAGCAATGAGGAGGACTAAGGTCAGAAAATGCTAAGAACCAAGCTGACTAATGCTTTTAAGAGCAAGTGAAAAGCCAATAATATTGTGAGATATCCACAAGATCTCTCAATGAGATGTCCAAAACACCAATTTGGAGTGACTTTTATCACTCTCGAACGAGCTAAGAAAATGGCTCTATCTGTCGGAGTGCCACTAGGGATAACAAGTCTTTCATGCTACATCAAGTTGCCTCCTGCTACAGAAGAAGGAATTATGCCTTATGGGCTATTTGTGGCTCCAGCATGCTTTACTTACTGTGACAGTGATGAGGACAGAACACGACTTTGACTGTGTTCATATTCTCTAAAAATAATGTTCGGGACTGTCAAGTGGAGGGTGTGCATTCATACTTAGTACAGTGCAAATACAGGTCCTTGTTTTCGTGTCACACACTGTATCCATACTGTGTGTGTGTGTGTGTCTTTTTCAATTCTCTGGAAACTATGACAAATGTACAGATGGTAAAATAAGTGGTACTGCAGTGCTCTGTCAGGGGCATAAAGCGTGCAAAAATCTATGGCAAGCAAGGGCATATGAGCTGTTCAGTAAAGATGGGATGCTTAGTCTGAACTCTGCCTTTGCAAATTAATACCCAGACCAATACAGTTGTCATTTTAAAGTTTGTCACAGTCATGCTGTGATAAAGCTACAGTCGGTCCAGTCATACTGAAACGCTGTCAGCAGTAAGCTGTATTTGTCAGAATCCATAGCAGTTGGGAGTTTTAGTGACTTTTGCAGAGGTACATGCTCCGAGTTTATCAGCAAAGGTCTGTGTGGCTCCGCTGCCTTCTCACACTAACTTGATACTGTAGAATTCCAAGGAATGATAATCTAATGTACCAAGCTTAATTATGCCAGTTGGTGGTACACTGGTACATAGCACGGGAGGAAGTAAAATTAATTTTAAACAAAAAAAGAATTCAATCAGATGAGGTGGTTTTAGTCGATAAAGGTTGGTACCATAATCTGAATTATTTAGGTCAGCGATGGAGATCCTGATTATTTACTGTGATTATTTAAACAAGATTCAAATGAAGAAAAAAAGAGTAGGAAGTGGTTCTGTGGCCATGACCAATTGTCATCTTGTACAGTTAGGCCTGGACTAGCGGGTGTTTTTGACCATAAACCCAGTTTTGGAAGGGCAGCCAAAGGTCCTTGCTGGCTCGCAGCCTCCATCCATCTGTGGGGTAAACAGGGGCTCTTGTGTGCCTCGGGTAACCAGTACAGTAGCTACGGGGAAAGCAGTGGAGAGCTAAGTCCAACAAACAACCAGCAACTCTGTCAAACACCACTGAAAGTGGGCTTGGTGCGAGAGCAGCAAAGATGGTGGGGCAAAAGCAGCTGCAGGCAGACACCAGTGATCTTTCCAAAGGCTTGCTAACTGAAGCCTTTTATAACTTCACTTCTTTCTGATTGATCTTCTTGATCAATCAGAAAGATTTCTTTCAGTCTGGGTTTTAGGTCAGGATGAAAATGCACCTCTGAAAAATACGATGGAATCAGAGTTTCATATTGAAAATAAATGCAAAAAATCCAGGTGCAGTTTCATAAAGCAATAGCTGAATTATAAATCCCTACACAGACCTATATATTTCTGGCCCTGACCTTAAAATAAAGATGTCTCATAGTTAAACTTGTCTTTAGACATAAAAAAGCAACATTTATTTATAATAATGTTGTAAATGTGTGTGTAAGCTGAGCAGTTTTGTATTCGTGTCCGTGTGTGAGCGCAGACTCTCATAGAAGGGCCTTGTCACGCTGACATATTATAGCCACAGGGAGCACTGGACTCGCAGTGGGTGTTCTTTAATATTATGGAGCATTTCATTGCACTGCAACAATACAATTTATAAGTGGCCCAGTAGAAGTGTTAACGGGGTGTTTATTGGTTTTATAAATGGACAAAGCCTCCTGCGTATGTTCCAGTGATGGTGAAGAACTCAGCCTGTGATTAATATTCCATCAACAGACTTTTCTTTACTTCCCCTCTGGTGTCTTGTCCTTCTCATCTCCATACTACTCTCTTTTTTTCTCTTTTTTTTCACTAATCTGATTTGATTTTGGGTGATGAGTTGGCTTCGCTCACATGCATGAGGAGCGATCTCATAGGGCTTCAGTAGATCTCTAATTGAATTCTCTGAACAGCGAGCGATGAACATTTGAATGCGTAAAAAGAGAAAAGAGAGTGCGGCGGAAGACCGGCACCGGAAGAGTGTTTCATCTCGTGCGCCCATCACGCTGACTTCCATGCAACATTGATTACCTGAAAAATGGATCAGTTAGGGGAGTCTGTTAGCAACACAGGAGGAAGAGTGCATCAAACTATTGCCTGTCCATATCAGCTCTCTGCAGTGTTATTATGCGTTATGTGATAACATCTGTTAATAGACTTTTTTTCATTTCATATTGTCCTACCAGCCACCGGGGTCACAAAGGTGAGTGCCTTGGGTGCCGCGACTTCCCACAAGACTCCCGAACTCTCAGATAAATAATGAAAAGGAAATGGCTGAAGATGTTATTCAGCATCAGATTTGGGAGATGTTGGTCTGATTGTTATCGCTGGATACACAATGTCAATTTAATGGGTTTGACAAATTAGACTTTAGTCACATTATCTTTAATTGCTAAACACGGGTAGTTAGAGCACATAGTGTGCTTCCCAGTTTCCTGCATAGAAGTGGTTGGAAGTCATTGTTTCCGAGCTCTCTGTGTGGGCGTGTTCACAGCTTATATGTTTTGCCAAGGTTTAATTTTACTTTCATATACACACCTGGAAAAGGCTGATTGTACCACTATGTTTCAATGTTTCCTGTGTTCCTTGTTGAATTTGTAAGCTAAGGACTTATTTCTAGATAAACACAAGGTAAACGTCATGGCTTTCCACATGGGTGGGGGGTAAAGCAACCAGCTGGGAAGGTCTAAGGCCAGGTCTGACTCTCAGAGAAAACTCTGGCTGCGAAAGCTCAAATTTGGTGGCCTCTGGCCAATTCTGATACTCCATCCAACACGTTACCTCCTCTTTTAATGAGTTTGCTTATTCAACTGCAAAAGTGAGTGATTGCAAAGAACATTTTGTTTAATCTGTATTTTTATTTATTTAGTGACCACTTGACTGCAGTGTGACATGCAAAACAAACATTTAATGAGGAACATGGAAGCACAGACAGGATTACTCAGCAAAAAACGAGGTTTGTCAGGGCTCCTTAATAAAGTTATTTTTATGACCTTTTAAAGACCTCACTAAATAAAAATTAAGACTGCCAGAATGATGTATTATATTTGGGATGTTATGAACAGGCCTCATTAGCTGGGTACACAACTATTAAAAACTACAGCACAGTATTTAAATCTCCAGTTTGTGGATTTTTAGTTGAAGAAAAGAAAAGAAAAAGGTCTGATGAAGCTCTCATTGTCTCTAACCATGACACTTTGAATCCTGTAAGACATCAGTGACCAGAACATAAATGCAAAAAAGTCCAGAGTTTAAAAGAATTTCTCCAACATCAGTGTTTACCATTTGTTTTTCTATGTCATGCGTCTAAATAATAGCTTTGTAAATGATCTATAACGAGTTACTCGTCTTTCTCAAAGCCCGGTTGGTCTCACTATTGTTGTACTGCTGTCCAGGCCGAGTCAGAGCGACAGATTTCCCTTGAGGCAAGAACATACAACTAATTATTCCGCTGTATTCTGCCTGGTGTTGTGGTGATTCCCCGTAGAAATAGGTAGGGGAGGGATGATGAGATTATTAGTGCATTTAGGACCAGATTTACTAAGCAGGTCAAATTAGCAGGAGACTGCAATCACAGAAAACGTGCCGTTGGGGGTTAAAAGGCCTGCTGTTGATCCACTAACACAGAAACAGACAGTTCATCTCAGGAATATCCAAAGCAGCTGCCCCAGAACTTCAAACATTTTTGTGCAGGGTCACAAACAAGCAGAACAGATGAGGGTGTGAGGACTCGACTGACAATGCAGGTGCAGTTTGTTACCTGTAATCTGACAAACATATTATTAGCCTACGTTTTAGAGCTCCTGCTTCTCTCAGTAATCAGCATAGCAGAGAAGCAGTGAAGAAGAAGCTGTTTACTGCGGTGGAATTGCAGGAATGTAACATCCATTTTCTTCCTCTGGTGAGGTAAATGCATTAGTGGGAAAAGTGCGCTCCATGAAGGAAATTTATAAAAATGACCCAAGGACTCACGCTTGTAGGCTACTCCAGAACCTGTCCCCTACTTGGGTTTGGTGATCATGTAAAATATTTCCACTTGTGTGCAGCGTCTGTGGCTAAACACTATTCAGCAGCAGAAATCAATCAATAAAGGCCACCAGTTAATAACTTCATCTAGTGTTTTCTTTTGTGTAGCTTACATTTATTTGCTTGTGGCCCCTTTGGTCACCGCATTCACAACTGTGTATATCCCTTTCTAAAGTCATATATTGTACTGTAATATTCATTTTCTGACATCTCCTACCCAAAAAGATTTTGTTTAAAATCCTGTCGTGGCCAAAGGGGATGAGCTTGGTGAGCTACACTATTGAGGAGTGCAGGAATTTTTAGGCAAATTTTGTGTGACTTGTCTTTATTGGATTGGATTGAAAATGAACACTCTTACAGCTCACTTTCACGTCACCCTTTATGTACTGGCCTGCTAACACCTGTAAGAACTACAGCAATGCAAAGTGCAAAATCCTGTAGCTTAGGACGTGCTCGTTTGTGTTTTTAATAAATGTTGAAAGTACATCAACCACTGCAGACATTAGTCCATGACATTAAAAAACCTCCACAGCTCAGATTTTGCCATCTGAAGTGGAAACTCCTACAAATGAATATGCTGTAAAGCTAGCCAATGAAAAACTACACCACACAATTCCTTGACTGCTCTTTTTTTGTTGTGTGTGTATGTTTAACGAGGGTTTGGAGCTGGTGCCCGCCAGAATTCAGTGGCATTTGTAGTGATTTATTAATTTTACTTGGATTGTAATGAGTGGCTTATTGTTTTTATATTGTTTAGAGTTCAGTGTTTTTACATTATTGCAGGTATGTGGTGAATGACCTCGGGTTATATGCCTGAACCCCAGAGATGTTGGATTGAGTTCTGCTGACTTTACCCTGTGGCACACAGAGGTGAAGGAGAAAAAAAGAGGCCAGGCTGTAAGTTTTTAGATGTTTCAGGTTTATGGAGCTGAGATCTTCTCTCTATTCTAAACTTTGGTCGTCTCCCAGGGTAAGGTGTACATTTAGACTTTCATATGAGGTAACTAGGTAGAATTTAAATACTGATTATAAATACAAAAGTTCTTGATGTTTCTCAGAAGAGTAATTAGAGTCAGGGGGTCTGTTGAGGGCCTTCTGGTCTAAGTATCCTGAACCTCTAACCCTAGGCTATATAGAATATGTGATTTTCTATAAACTTTATGAACTGTTCTTTTTTTCTCCAAAATAGCAGCCATTTTTGACGATGACTCAGGCTTTGCAGGGTTAATCTCGAGTCTGGATGCCCCGGAAAATATGCCCCATGTCTTTCTGACTTTGAGTGGAGGGAAGCTATTTCCTGAAGTTTGTCAAAAGAGGGTTGAGTACCATTTCGATACAAATCACGAGTCGGAGCTTTCACTCTCTGACAAACACAGGCTGGATTGGCTTGCCCCGTCTTGCCAGGATGAAGCTTTCCAGTTACTAATCACATGCTTTAACAAGAACGGCTGTCATCTGTCACGTCCTTACTCTTTGAAGAATTCCATTCGTTAACAGTGAATATCTAGATGATTCTTGATCTGGGGAAGATGTCTACACTTCTGCACCAGTCCCCCGAGAGTGATACAGCCTTTGATCCATCGGGATTTTAGTAGATTTAATGTAATGGATTTAGATTGGTGCACAGGCTGCTCATCATTAAAACCCCATTTCAGCAGCTCCCTTGTCATTCAACATAAATCCTTCTCACAGTGAAGCTTGATTTCTGTTTTCAGTGGACAGCACTGCCCCTCAACATGCTTTGGTTTAATGCTTAGATATAGTTTTTAAAATATTACAGTCGAGTGCATCTGTAAGAACGCGTGAATATGGGGTTGGTTCTGAATTAATTCTCTTTGAGTGCAGCCTTATGTGAGTTAGCTGCTTTTGCAAGAAAAAAAACGGGGCCATTTATTTCCCATTCTCAGTGTAGAATGGCTGTTCTAAATGTTGCTTTGACATGGAGTGAACTGACTTCTGCATTTGCATGACTCACACTAAGTCTTTGTTCAGACGAGCCTGCATATAAAGGGTAGAGAAATCAGCTAAACGAGTCTCCTTTTTTTTTTGTTAATTAAATGTACCACTATCCCACTGTGAGTCACTGGGAGGAGATGCTATCTGTTCTCAGTCCTCACCCCGTGGAATTTATTTACTCGCTGGTAAAATGCAGCAGCCTGAATTCTGGAGTTTTATATTGGATTAATAGGAGCTGAGCAAACTATTACACTCACTGAATAAAGGCAACATAAGAGCAAAACATTAAGAAAATAACACATCACACAATAACTTAGTTTTTCACAGTTGCTGAGACATTTCCACCCTTTTTTTAAAAAAAAAAAAACTATTAACAAAGAAGTCAATTTTTAAACTGCACTTACAAAACATTTGACAGTGCCGGCAAAACCACTTACGTCAAAACAGTTTTGTCTGAGCTCAAAGCCGCATAATGGTTTCAGATCACACACACGGCTCTTAAAAATTAGACCACTGCTAAGCAATAATTACACACTACAGCAAAAAACACTGAAGCTCCAGGAGTTTTTTCAGGGGCTAAATGTGTGTGTAGCTGCTTACAATTCTACAAAAATATATAAATCCATTCTACAATAAAGATTCGACATTGTGAGTCTGGACTCTGCTCTTTGTCCTGTATCCTTTACAAGTGTACATGAAAAACCTATAAAAATGTGTTGGATGAATTGTTTGTCTCATAAGAAATTTATATGATATACTATGATTTACTCACAAAGATGGCCCCTTTTGCACTGTCACACATTCAGAAGTCAATAAATCTAGTAATAAAATACTGTAATACAAAGTTCCATAAATTTAGACTATAAATCTAAATATATATAGAGTTCATATGTTTACTATAGTTTACTATACTCTAAAAAACTAATGTGAATTTCATTCAAATTAAATGAGTACTGGACACTTAACACTCTGCTCTTATATATTTTTCATGCATTAAAGGCTGTGCAAGTACAGTTCTGCTCTACATAAAGGTTCTGATCCAAGAATAAATATCATTTTACACTTTTACACAAACTTTGGTTGTTGTAACACATGAGCCTTGTATGACATTTGTATCCTGAAATTGAATATAATGTTAATGCCACACAGAATGATCTTTTAGGACAGTGTGTTTGACTCTGACCTTTTGTGACTTCGAAAACATACATGCCTAACACTTTCCCTTTTCCTCCCCACCCCCGCCCACCCACCCTTTCTTCACAGATATCTCAGGCCGAAATGCTGCCCTGTGTCATTTTCATCGGCTTGTTTCTCGCTGCGGTCCGATCCCAAGATATCCATCCGTCAGAGGCATCATCCTCCATTAGTGAGTCCTGTGACTCCTTGTGCTCCTGTGAGAGGAAAGACGGCATCCTTCATCTTAACTGCGAGCAGAGAAACATCAGCAAAATCTCCCAAATCAAAGTCCCAGCAGGTGTGCCCTTCCACCTGAACCTTTACAAAAATGACTTGGTTGAGCTCCGTGCTGAGGAAATGGAAGGGCTTAAGAATGCCCTTTCGCTGCACATCGGGGGTAATAGTATACAAGAGCTGGAGCCAGGGGTCTTTAGCAGTCTCGGTTTGCTGAAAAAACTCCATATAAATAGCAATTTCCTAGTCACACTGAAAGAGGACACTTTTCAAGGCCTGGTGAATTTGGAATTTCTCCAAGCTGACACAAATTTCATACGGGTCATCGAGCCCGGGGCCTTCAACAAACTGATCCGCCTCAAGGTCCTCATCCTGAATGACAATTCCATCGAGTTTTTACCCAGCAACATTTTCCGGTTTGTGCCCCTTACCCACCTGGACCTGCGTGGCAACAAGCTCCAGACGCTACCGTATGTCGGCTTTTTGGAGCACATCGGGCGCATAATGGAGCTCCTTTTGGAGGACAATGACTGGGTTTGCGACTGTGACATTTTACACTTAAAAATCTGGATGGAGAACATGAGGGCCCAATCAGCAATCAGCGATGTGATCTGCATCACACCGCATCACCTCAAGGGGACCATTCTGGCTAAAGTCAAGCGGGATGTCCTCTGTCCATCCCACGCAGATATTAACTTAGAGGAGCCATCAAAGTCCCTGGATATGGTTGTCACTCCCTCATCCAAAGTAGCTCAGACTCCCAAGGTGGTTAATCCCAAAGATGACGCCAGAATCCCCACGCCCTCTCACATTCCCAGCAGTCCTTGTGTGGAGCACTGTTCCTGTCACAATCATCCCGTGGCCGGGTTTTTGATGCATTGTCAGGATCGAGGAATTCAAAAGGTGTCGGATATCGGAATACTTCAACAAAGCCCAACTAAGCTTGTAATGACAGGAAATATGATCCAGAAGCTTCTGAAATACGATTTTGTCACATACGATAGTTTAGAATTGCTCAACTTGGCAAACAACAGAATTGATTACATTGATAATGAAACTTTCCTCAGCCTGAGCAGTTTGAAAAGGCTCTATTTAAATGGCAACAGAATCGAAAAGCTGTTCTCCACCATGTTTGTAGGACTGCACAACCTTGAATACCTATATCTGGAGTACAACCTCATCAAAGAGATTGCTCCAGGCACATTTAATCCCCTGCCAAACCTGAAGCTGCTGTCATTAAATAACAACCTGCTCAGCTCTCTTCCAGCGCAGATATTTCGCAACGTGCCTCTCGCCAAATTAAACCTGAGAAAAAACCTGCTTATGCACCTGCCAGTGAGCAACGTGCTCGATCAACTCGACTCGCTGGAGCAGATTTATTTAGAGGACAACCCCTGGGACTGCAGCTGTGACTTGCTCAGCCTCAAACAATGGGTAGAAAAACTGAGAAAGGACACAGTGGTGGGCTCCATTTTGTGTCACACACCAAAGAAAGCGATGCAGATCGAACTGAGAAGCCTTCATCATGAGGTGCTTTGTCCCGGTTTAGGGACCTACCACCCATTGCCCCCAGGTGGAGAGGAGAGTGTGACAGCCACCCTGGGGCCCGACAGCGGTGACAGGAGTCTGTTCATCTCACTCACAGACACCATCCCACTCTCTGTGCTCATTTTAAGCCTTCTTGTTTTCGTCCTCATGGTTATATTCTGCTCAGCGGGGCTCGTGGTGTTTGTCGTGCATCGGCGCCGGCGAAGGGCGAAGAAGAAAGCAGCAGAGGAGCAGCCGCGAGAAAACACCAGCAGCAGCTCCCCCATTCACTTGCATTACAGCATGTACGGGCAGAAAACTACTCACCACACTCTGACACAGAGAACGGGGTCTGCCACTCTCTACGAAGAGAGATCACACAGCCCCATCGTGCAGATCTGCCGCAACCCCACATACTGCTCCCAGCACAAGGAGCACGACTCCGATATGGATTATAACCTCGATGAACCCGGCTCCAAGCATCACCTCTGCCGGAGCATCATGGAGAAGGAGAACACATCTCCCCTCACGGGAAACCCCAGCTCAAAGTTCAGACCCATGACCGGAGAGTGCCCCGCGGAGTTCGTGACTCTCGGCAACCCCAACTCCTTGTACAGGAACATTCTGGAGAGGGAGAAGGAGCTGCAGCAGCTCGGAATAACGGAGTACCTGAGAAAAAACCTCCCTCAGCTCCAGCCTGCTGTAGACATGCAGGTCCCAGGGCATCAGGAGGAGGTGAAACTAATGGAGACAATTATGTACTCGAGACCGCACAAGGTCATGCTCGAGCAAACGAAGAATGAGTACTTTGAACTCAAAGCTAACCTGCATACTGAGCCAGACTATTTGGAAGTTCTGGAGCATCAATCTGCATTTAACTGAGCTTAAGAAGTTGCGATAAATATAAATATCTATAATATTTGATTCTAAGTGCCTTGTCCTTTTTGCCCTCTTGTACTTTCCACAGTATGAAATATAAATATAGATATATGATGGGCACAGCTCTTTAATTGTAGCACAGAATGTAACCGGTTGAGTCGTTTGTTACCTTTCATCTGTTGACAGCCACGTTATGTAGCTGGTGGAAAAAAAAAAAGATTATTTATGGCCAAATGTAACTTAACCTCTAAATATCCACCAGGTCACTGAGGCATCATTTTGAAATGTAACATCTTTAAAGGTTGAATTTGCCCGCGGCCAAAGCTAAACTCGAGCCTAGATTAGTCTCTGGTGTGCGGCACAGGGTTAGGGTTCAGGGAGTGCCGCGCTCACAGACAGAACCACTGTTACATGACAAGTCTGAAACTCGAGTAAAAAAAAAAGATCTGCTTCTGCTTTCTGGGAATACGTGTTTTTGCACATGACTGCCGGATGTTTAAGAGGTTAAAAATCGCAGTCTGTTGAGCAGACCTGTGTTTTTATGATTGACTAAAATCTCTGCAGCGTTACTGCAGCCAAATGAATTGATCCTCATAGCCCCCCACCCTCATCCCCATCCCCTCAGCTTCCTGACAGGATAAAGCAGATGTTTGGGAAGAAATGAGTGAATTTCAATCATCACTTGACCCAGAATTGCTGTTTAATCAGTCTACCCTGACCTGATTATATCCTCCATCAACATAAGCCAGCTGGAAAGCAGCAACTAGAATGCTCATTGTGCCGTAGTCAGTAAATTGCCAACTGTACATAAAAAAATAGTGACAGGAGTGTAGTTTGACTGCTCTCCTCCTGTCAGTTATTTGACGCAACATAGGAACTTTATTTATTTTTATACAAGCTACTTCTTCGTTTCTTTGAGTCAGTACATAGAGCACTTCGAGTAAAGTATATACACCACTGTAATGTTGTAAAAATGCATTGCACTAATCAAATGCCATAAGATGGTGCATGACAATCAAGAGTCCTGCTGAAATGTTTTTTTTTTCTCATAAGATGAAATAAGCCACTAATGTGGAACATCATTTATCTGTGTGTATGAGCGTATGCGAGGCGTGTGCCACTGTTTTCTGTCCGACAGCAGCATTTGGGAACACTGATTAACTTCCTGGAACGTGAACGGCGAATGACAAAATTGCCCAAAAAGTCGAGGCCCAGTTTTGAACAGGCAGCCCGACAGACGGCCGGCTTCAGCCAACTTTTCTCTGTTTTCCAGCTCGCGTTAAAAATCAACCGGCAAGTGACATTCGCAATGTAGACGTCGTCATTGTTCTGGATTTCTACTATACGCTCTTCATACTCCTGGAAACTCAACATTTGAAACGGTTCATGTAAGCACACACTCTGTAGCTTTTCTACTTAACTAGAGTTAATTATTTATTCTGTATATTTTGTATATACTTATGTTCCATTATATCTATTGTTTTTTTTTTTTTGTGTGTGCCTTCAGTGCTGTACAGAATATAAACCGACCTTGTAACTGAAAGAGGAAATAAAGAATTGCAATATAAATATGGTCTGTAAGTAATTCATGGCCAGCTCTTGTACAGTATGCATACAGACTGCTTTACCTTCAGCACTAATTGGCACACCAGGTACTCGGATTGAAAAAGCATGACATTTCTTCTCTCTGCGCTATCAGTCCTCCGCAGCATACGTGTGCAAGGATGTACTTGTGTAAACAACATTTGGGTTTTTTCCAGCTGTGTGAATAATTTACCCCCCACAATGGCTCAGACCTTGTCCTTAATCACACTACAGTGGCAGCGGGGTTATGTTTTTTTCTCAAGCCTTGCTTTTCTGCATGATTTTCATTTTTTTTTTATAAATTTAAATACTTGCACACGTTTTTTTTTTTTAAACCTGCTGGTTTAAAAAAAACAGACACAGAAACAGATTTGCATGCACACACATCATTTAAGCTATGAAAACTCACAGAGAGGCAAACACAGACATGCACACAGCGGGCAAGACGAATGATCTGCTGCTTGATCCTATGAGGCTCATAAGCAATATGCTCCTCTAAAGGTGAGACATTAGCAAAGTGCAAAAGTGTGCAGGGGGGGATTCTTTACACCGGGGGACAACTTCAAATAAACGATTTAAATGAGTTAAGCTCACCAAGGTACTCGCAATGCAGCAGAATAGCTAACAGGAGATGTAAACAACCAAAAAGCAAATAAAGGTTCATAAAGTATGTAACATTTGCCATATTCAGCGGTTGCAACCACTTAATCAAAGCCAGAAAAATCTAAAAACTTGTATCTAGGCTTTACAGAGAGAAAAATTAAAGTGTTCAAAGTCTTCTGTATCAAAATATCATATATGCTTTAATACGTCACCACACTCCTGTATAGCATCCCATCCTCCACTGAGAGTGTGCGTTCAAGAACAATTATATGCTGAGAACCTTACAGTATATTACAATCAGGTTCCTCCCAGTGTAGGTGATGAGAGGACTTTTTGCTGCACTTAGCTGCATAAATTTGCACAATAATGATGAAAAAGGTGGTGCATTAGGGGCTAAGTACCTCTCGCATCAGTATAAGCTAACCTAGCACTAATGACTGTGGATGTTCGTGTTTAGATGGAACGCCTGCGCAGTAACGGCGCCGTTCACACGCCGACAGTAATCACACGTAACGCAATTATGGGGAAACACGAACAATGAAGCCAGCTGTCGGACTCGGAATGAGGCCGGAAATGGAAACAGCGGTAAAAGTTAAACATGAAATGCATTATTTACAGGCTCGCACACAAAGCACACATAGGCGAAACTCACAGAGGCAAACAAACGCAGGCCTGAACTTGAATAACACACCAGTAACCAGCTGTGACTATTTGTAATTCATTTTGAATGTTTGTTTTGCATCACTGCAGGAAAAGAATAACATCTTGTGACCTTATGCAACTGTAATAAGGTCTTTTTTGCAGCCAAAACACGGTAGAAAATGTGGAAATAATGCCTCTGATGCACCGAATATCGCTGCACATGAGTGCAATATTAGGATTTGTGTTACATCCATTAATACAGCCAGTTAGGTGGTCCTACTGGAGTGTCCACTGTCTCATTTGTACTGCGGATGATGTATTAGTTTTATTAGCAAAACGTTTCAAAGAGAGGCTTGAAAAATCTATATCATCTCACCCAGTTATTATTCATAAAATGGTCGATCTGTTGCATCGTGCCTTCGGACACAAGTCATTAATATTCATATTTGAGAGCACCACAACAGAACAGCTCTTGTGGGCAACAATATCGATCGTTCTTCTGCATCCAAGAGATTCACCAGGTTCTTTGTAGCGAACAGCAGTCAATTAATGCCTCACACATGACATTACTCAGCCTGAGGGGCTTTCTCACCTTTAATTCCTACTGACATTTAATGATCAGTAAGTGGCAGATATTGGGAACAATCACACGGTCGGATTTAACTGCTGGAGGACCAAAATGTTGTTGGTTTTTTTAAATTTAAATAAGCAAGAGGTGAAGGGATTTAGGATATAGCTGAAATGAGCTGCTCTTCCTCGAGGATGGAAAATGTATTCAGAAACTGTGTAATGTTTCAATGCACAGATGCGCAAAACCTTAAAAACCCAGTTACCCGCTTGAAGATGTTAAGCATGATATAAATATAATTTAAAAGCAATAAAATGTATTAAAACTCTATAATCAGTTTTACAGCAGTACGTTGTTCTTTGTAAATATTGCTGAATATTATAAACAGCGATGCCACTGTATGCTAATGCACATTTGATAATTCAGTAATTTCCTCTGTTAAATCAGACTCGAGTCATTGGAATGCAAATTTATTTGTGATGCTTATTTCAGCTGATTTGCTCTGTTGGGGACAGGTGACTTATTTTACAGCGTCCGCATGTCTAAGAATGATGCTAAGGTTTAGTTATCAATGGTGACGGAGACTTCTGTAATAAGTGGATCACTTGGAGCCAGCATTTATCTTGAGGGTGTTTGTTTAAATGTTGAAGAAAGCATCTGTGTCATAAACACGTTGGAATGAGTAATGCTCTGAGACAAAAGCTGATAGACTGACACAGGTTAAGTTTGAGAGAATTCATTCAAAAGCTCTTCAGTATGACGAATGCTGTCTTTCCCTCCACATTTGATCTGACCACCCTTTGCCCAAACACTTCCGAAACCTCGTGCAATCAAACCTGCGGTCCGAGAAGCGTGAGCGTGGTACCGTGTCGCCCCACGATGCACTGCACCGTGTTCCCTCTGAGTTTTAATCTGCTCACCGAGTTATTATTGGCCAGACACTTGACATTCCCCATGATGATACTGTAGCTGGAACAGCTCCAGCATCGAAACCCTGTCCTTTCCTCCAGGTCCTCCGGGAATACAGGCCTCGCTCCAGGCGGGAGAACTGTCAGCACAATCAGCTGGTGAGGATTCTCCATTGCCAGGAGTGCAATGTGAAGAAAAAAACACTAGTACACTTTAAAAAAACATGACTTTGCATGACTTGCAAAGTAAAAGGTAGACATTTCACTTATGAAACTCAGTAAGGAAGAACAATCAAGGAATCATTAAAAAGTCAATGAACCATCCGATAATACTATTATATAAAATCTAGAAGGAAAGTATCTAGCTCTGAACAGTAAACAAAAACGGCTGCAATAATACAACAAGCTGACTTTAGCTGCATTAAAATTCTCTCCATAACATCTCCATCGTTTTGGTTGGAGTCCACATGTGGTCATGTTAATTAATGGGGCATGATTTCGAGTGAAGCCCATGTCTATCGATCCACACAGCCATCCATTTTCTCTTCCCACTTTTTGCTCGTCAGGGTCATGACAGGGGGCCGGAGTCTATCCCAGCATGCACTCTGGTAATGGAAGGCGGACGTGCGTAAAATGCACTTGTTTATGTAAAGTGATTGAGACCGAGAATGTTGGAGCAGAAAGATTTGGCCATTAAAATGTCAATTGTTGCAGTAATTACTGCCAGGTGATGCATTCAGTATTCAATTAACATTACTGGCACAGCTGAAATATATATTTAGAGGCCTCATTTTGACCGGAGTGAAAAAGATGAAATAAAATGGAATGTATCAAATGCACCGCGGCGACAGTCATCCCAATCAACTGTCCACATGCTGCGTGGTGCCCCCCCGATCATGAATGAAACACCATAATAAGGGATGACTTTGTCTTTCCACTTCCTGACTGCGCTGTAGTCTGTTGCAGAGCTCTACCCTGGGGGGAATCTTATGATGCTGCCTGCCAAGCAGAGCAGCTTGCTATGACGCTACGGACATCGAACCACTATCCCGTTGTTCACTTGGCACACAGTTTTAAACACTCCCGCGACCCAGTTTTGCATGCGAGCATCAGAAGTATTGAGTCATGGGGTGTATTGTGTTGAATCTTTTGTTGTGGGCCGCCTCTCAGGTAAAGAGGATAAAAACTATATGAAAAGAGAAATCCCTCAAACCAAACACTAAAACCACCCGCCGACAATAGATTTCCGAATGAACCGGGTGCCTTTTGTTGTTTGTTTGTCGCAGAGTGCCGTTTCTTGCTGTGCGGAAACAATAGTTTCCCTACCACCCATAACCTCGACGCGCACAAAGCAGCGCGGCACCGAAAGAAGATCCCTTCGAAGACCCTAATCC
>VOQJ01013541.1:0-18576 GCA_015052665.1 Apistogramma diplotaenia | reverse complement strand
ACTCCCAGCTCAACTGATAGTCTTGGAGTTCAGGTAAGCATATGCACAGTTAGTAATAGAACCGCAACAAAATCTGTGGGCGAGCAGATTGCCAAACAATATTATGAGGAAATTTAAAAAAAAACTTTTTTTTTTTTAAAGGAGACATACTGTATGTTATTTAGCAATTTTGTCTCCATCTGACAATCTTTGGATTCACTTGCAGTCTGCACATAACCCTGCTCACTGATTGAGAGTACCACAGCACAATGAGCCTGTCAATGTCAAAGATATCCTTTCAGGAGCGTGTTTTGAGGTCAGCATCATGAATAGTCAAAGGCTGAGACCATCTCGCTGATAGACTTTCCCTGCAGGGATTAATAAAGTTCTTCTGCTTCCAATTTAAATTCCAATTCAACAAGGAAGGACGGCAAAGCACAGCATTAAAGTCAGACTGTGAAACCAAAAACACAGACTTCATTAGTGTGACATCTAAAGCCCCAACCTGACCCGAGGATGTGGTTTGAGCTGCAGTGAAAGACAGTGAAGCCTCAGAAACACCACAGAGTAACTATCAGTAACCTCACTGTGCTGACTATACAAGTGTTGTTATGTTACATGATGCAGGCATGAACACTGGTAACAGCAGGCATGAGAGCCGAGGGGAACTCCATAACATTAGACTGGAATGTGTTGCTATGCATACTGGAGCAAAGCAGGAAAAGGATTAGGAGCTTTGTTTCACAGTTATTGGATTTTGGCTCAGTGGGAATGGAAATGCTCCAATGGTGAAGGGAAAGCAAACACTGAACTAGTCTCATTAATGTGGAAAACATGAGTCAGGATAAACGTAAATGACACATTATCACCATTTATAGGGAAGTTAGTTTCTTCATAGTTACTGTAAGTTACTTCCCAGTATACTGGATCTGAAATGTAATGAATCATTGAAGCAGAGAGGTTTTTTTTTCCACTCCCCTGATTTCAAGCATCTGTTAGCTGCTGATGTCAAGACCTCTAAAATGAAATTTCCCCTTTAAATTTTAACATCTTTGGGGCTAAGCTGAAAGCAAAGAGATGACAGGAGAAAAAGAAATGATGCTGATGTGCAACAAGGATGCCCTGCCAGATTTGAAATGTGGATGTTGCATGTCTAACTAATCTAAATGCTTTTTTTTTTTCCTGGAATATTTCCAGAATTTTAATTAGTAGGAAAGATGCCCAACTGATCCCGTATATCAGCCAGGCAACACAACCTTTGTAAGCAGGTTTATTTTTTAAAAATGAGAAACTGCCAAACCAGTGGCATAACAATGAAGAGGCAGACAAAGACAACAGCAACAAAACACAAACAAATTCATAAAATGCTGTTCGATAACGACACGAATATTTAAAAAAAAAAAAGGAAGTTAGGAAAACTGGGGCTGCGTTTCCCAGCCGTCATTTGCCCGAGTTCGTTTTGAACCGAGAAATGAAAACATTAACCTCTGATCATAACGAGAGCTGCAAACTGGAATCTCATTATGATCTCAGGTCAGCGGACTCGTGGGCATCAGGGAAAAGCAAATCAGATGCGCCCCATTCATCAGCGCCTGCTGTACCTGAAATACTCATAAGCAGAAGCACGAAATCCCCAAACTGCTTCCCTGGGCAGGAGTGCACTTAATGCTGAACTGTCTGGGCAGCTCCCACGGGGTGAAGGAGTCCGATCGTGGCGCAGAGTGCTGATCGGTTTTAAGAAAACGTCAGTCTCACTCTTACTAATGAGCCGTCAGAGTGTGCGTGCTATAACTGACCTGTATTTCCTCATAAGCCTCGTCAATGGTGGTCACTTGGTGCTGCTCGTGTAGCGCCGGCTCGTCGCAGAAGAAGCACACCAGACTTTTGTCGGTGAGGCAGAAGAGCTTGACCTTCTCGTGGTCCTTGCAGGGGTAAGAGCTCCTCTGGGCGTTCAGGATGGCGTCCAGCGGGAAGGCCGAGTAGCGCTCCACAATGTTGGACAGCTTGAGGCTCGGCGAAAGGAGCGGATCGGCGAAGGTCCTGCGGCACTCGGGACAGTCCCGCGTTCCGTGAGGCTCCTGTCTGCTCCAGTGCTCGGTGATGCACTTCCTGCAGAAGTAGTGCTCGCAGCCAAAGCTGACGGGGTCCTGGTAGATGCTGAGGCAGATGGAACACAGGAGCTCGTCCTTCAGAGAGCAAGCCATTTGCAACAGCGGACACTGAAAGGCATCTAAAAGGGCAATGTTGTGGAGCAGAGCGCGCTCGGTTCAATCTGTACGAAAGCGGTTGACTGCCATGTGGGAGTTGCCGTCAGGAATCTTGAGATTATTGTCTCTGTTGGGAAAAAAGCAACAATTAACACAATAAGGCGCCTCAATCCTTTAATCAGAGAGCAGGAAACTAAATGAGTGGGAACACATTCTCTTAGTTACGCATTAACAAAACTGAAATCAACAGCAACCCATTTAATATTTAATCTAGCTTGTACTGAGCTTTCTACAAACTGATAATGGCAATTTCTTTAGATTAGACCTTAAATTATTAGCAACAATGACACAAATCACAGCTTACAGCTCCTCAAACCTGAATATTTGCGTGTTTTTTAATCTTTTATGGCAGTACATGGAGAATCTTTTTGCTCAGGACTATTTAACTATCACTTCATTTTCAATCAGCTGCATATTCGTGAATAGAAACTACAGTTCTAACTTTATTTTAAAAAAAAAGACCAATGAAGGCAGTGAACATAATCTGCCACATATAATCCAGCAGTAACATTTCTAAAGCTGTCATTTCGGCGCTCACAAAAGAAGCTTTGTTATTTGCTTTCACTTTGTGAGCTTCCCCCTCACCTGGGGAAACACCTGACGTGCTTTAAACGCTTTAACCAAACTACTTCGCCACTTTGCTGCATCCATTTTTTCGCTCTCTGAGAAACATCTCCTCATTTCTAACGGCAACAGTCTGCAGCAGTCGACCGAACCAACAGGCAAACACCTGCAGCAGTCGGTACGATCCCCGCTGCCGTCCACCTCCCTCCCCGGCGTTAAAGCTGCCTTTTAAATACCCTCCTGAAAAAGGGCTCCAAGAGCCCGTGTTGATCTTTCTTTCTTTCTTTCTTCTTTTTTAATCCGCATCATCTGTCGGAAACTATCAGGCCAACACATGAAGCTCGGGATATATACACATTATATAACATGTTTCATATACCTTTCTCGCTGGCAGGAATTGTAAACATAAGCGACCAGGACCACGACACCGCCAACCACAGCGGGAGGAGGTAGGAGCACAAAAGAGGCATAATGAGCTTAATGAGCTACTTAATTTAAAATGCGCATTTGGGGTTCAAAGCGGGAGGAAATTACTTTTTAAAACAGGCCTATTATTAATAGCAGCAATGAATTACAACAACAAAAAAGAGCCCGAACTCACCAGCCTTCGCTCAGCGACATCAGTGGCTCCAACGCAAGTGTCTTTCAGGAAGGGAGCAACACACAGCGGCAACGGACGCAACCAAATGTGCCGAAAATAGGGGGAGGAGCGGTTCGATCACGCATAATGTTCACAAGAGAAATACTCTGCATCTATGTGCACAACTAAGAAGATAATAAGGCTAGTATATATTTAAAGTAGTCATGTAATTGATTGGCACCTGAGTACAAGACGAGAAAAACACAACTGTGTAAAGTTAAACCCCCCCTCTCCTAATGGAGCGGCCCGCACTGCCTCTCTCCTCGCTCACAAGCTGCTGCTGCTTAACTAATTACAATAAACAAATACACGGAAATCAACCGCCAATGACTTTTTCATGCGGTAAATGACTTGACTTTTAAAAAAGTAAGTCCATGAACTGCCGTGAAAAAGGACTGTCAGGGCTTATTAAAAACGTTCTCATTAGCCAAACGATAGAGGTGCTGCAGTGTCCGCCTTCGACCAGCAGGTGTCAGAAGCGTCCGCAAAAACAACGACCCTAATCTTCAGGTTCAGGTAATCTGATTAGCGATAAACATTTAGGTCATCATAGAGGTTTCCTTAAGAGTTATAGAAGAACTATGGGCCAGTGTGCACTCTATTGTAAATAATTGTATTGTTTAACATGTATTTTTTAATGCAGCTTTTAATTTTGTAAGGAGTACTGATTAGGGTAACCAGATTCTATCAAACTGGGGGAAGCTGCTAATGCTGAGAGGCCTGTTTTAACTTAAAAAATAAACACGCAAATTGTGCTTTTCAGTAGGTAAGGATAAATATGTTGCATTTTATTTGAAGCCCAACTTCTTCTAAGCTTAAATGTCTTATGCGATTACATTTGTATTCCCTTTTCTATTGTAATAACTTTTAAAACTGCTGAAGCTTTTGCAAAGCGATGTGGCGGTATTCTAAGTCCAGGGTCCAAATCATATATCGAAGCTTCAGTGTCGCACTGCCATCACCACCACGTTGATCCATCCTGAGCCACGCATTCCCAGTCGATGGCATTGATTCCGAGGTCTTTCAAGGATATTTACAAGCCGTCCTTGTATCGCTTCTTTGGTCCCCCACATGCTCACTTGCCCTCTGCTGATTTGCCATAAAATAGTCTTTTTGGCAGCCACAATCTTCGGGCTCTGAGTGATGAAGCTGATGACACCCTGACTTGCGCTTGTCTTGGATTAAAGTGAGGAAGAGTTGCACAATGTCAGCCTCTCTTTTCATGTTCCACTGTGGTCCAGTGGCATGGCAACGCCAGGACAACTGGGGATGGAACCAGGTACAGTGGGTGACCAGCTAGTCACTGGATGTAGTTTAATGCTGTACAAGGACCATCAAAATATGGGACACGGCACCGATGTTTAACATCGTGGTGCTTTGTCACTGATGTGTTATGTGTATAATTCTGTGCTTCTGAACTGAATGTCAGGATACTTACTTATCCCTGTCAGACTCATCAAAATACAGATTTATACAGATTTAGCTACCTTTTATTATATTTTCTTCCTAAGCCAGTTCAGATCCCCGACATGTGCTTTTCTGCATCGCCTATATAACAAAACAACAAATATTTACCAAACACACATTTATAAGTATTTTAGTTCTGCACTACTGTGCTCTGATTCCACTACACTGACCAGCCACAACAATAAAACCACTGACAGATGAAGTGAATAACAATCATTATCTTGCTATAATGTTATAATGTTTCCTGGCTTTCATGTATGTTTCTTTGACATGTACCATGTGCTCCCTGCCACAAAAACTGCACAGGAAGGGCTCCAAGAACAGATGAGAGTTTTTGACCTGGCCTCCAGACTCCCCAGAGCTCGAGGATCATGCATCAGCATGATACATGATGAACATATTTACTGTTCAGATTATACCTGAGGTTATTCTGCTACAAGGACATAAGCGAAGAGAAGCGTTAATAACTCAAAACTTTTATGTTTCGAGTGCTTAAGAAAATCTGCAAAGATCTCAGAGGTGAGTGAAATTAGCTCAGTGAAAAAGTCAAGCACTGTTTCTTTGCACAGTCGATCTGATCAGCAACAACCAAACAACCAAACAGCTCCTGTCTTCCTCCTGTCTTAAGTAAAAAAGGAGGGCTTCTGACTGAGAACATAAGGTATCAGGCAGAGCAAAAAAGCACAGCAGCAGATTGGACGGAATAATTCTGAGCAACATCAAGAAGAACAGGTGTGAAACAGCAACAAGGATCACTTCCAGGATAAATCAGACTTACAAATTCAACTCAGTTCACAGACCATTTAAAAGAGGAAAAAGGAATTTGGTTAGAAATGCAGAGCGATGCTTAAAGCCCACGTAAGTATGTGTGTATCTATGGAATTGTGGTGCAGTGGTTAGCATTGCTACCTCACAGCAAGAAGGTCCTGGGTTCAAATCCAGTCCGGGGACTTTTTGGGTGGAGTTTGCCTGTTCCCTCTCCGTGTCTGAGCGGGGTGTCTCTTGCCCTGGGATCAGGTTCATTGGTGATTCTAAATTGACTGCAGACATGAATGGTTGTCTCTCTGTGTGTCCACCTGTCCTGGGCCTGCTACGAAAGCTGGGGTACACTTCAGCAAAGTGACTCTGAATTGGATAAGTGGAAGACAATGGAAGGAGGGACACTTTGTTAGGTACACCTGTCCAACAGCTTGCTAACACAAATATTTAATTAGCTTGTCATATAGCAGCAACTCTGAACATTTAAGTGGTCAAGACCACCTGCTGACATTCAAACCGAGCATCAGAAAAGGGAAGAAAGGTGATTTAACTGACTTTGAACTCACCGTGGTTGTTAGTGCCAGACGGGCTGGTCTGAGAATGTCAGAAACTGCTGATCTGCTGGGATCTTCCCACACAACCATCTCTAGGCTTTACAGAGGATGGTCTGAAAGTGAGGAAATATCCAGTAAGCAGCAGTTCAGTGGGTGAAAACGCCTTGTTGATGTCAGAGGTCAGAGGGGAATGGCCAGACTGCTTCAGGCTTTGACTGTAGTAAGGCAGTGGAAACTCAACCACTTGTTATGCAGAAAAGCATCTCTGAATGCACAGCACGTCAGGCTTTGAAGCCGATGGGTTACAGTAGCAAAAAAACCACAGTGGGTGCCACTCCTGTCAGCTAAGAACAGGAAATTGAGGCTACAATTCACAAAGTTACTGCAGTGGACCAAAATATGGACCGAATGTTTACAGCAGCTTGTTGAATTTATGCCGCAGAGAATTAAGGCAGTTCTGAAGGCAAGAGGGATCCAGCCAAGCAAAGTGACCCTAATAAAGTGCCCAGGGAGCACATGTGAATGAAGTGGCTCTTTTAGTGGGGCAAAAACATACGAGCCACCTGCTGTGAAAACACTTTGCCCGTTTCAGAGCTCTGACCTACGTCCCGCAGAACACACCGAAGTGTGAATGAACACAAATCTTTGCCCTGTGTCACAAACCGCAGCTATTTCAGCTAGTTCAGTCTGTGCCCTGATACCATCAAGCAGTTGTGCAAAGTGCAAGGAAGCCACTCTGGTTTCGGAAACACTGCGACCGAAATCTTTAGGGAAGCAACTGTTGTAAGTCCAAATGTTTTTGCCTGTGTGTCTTTATGGATCGATGTAGACTTAACTCTTTTTTTTTTGTCATTTAAAGTGTAGCAGTGTCATTTTGCTTCACAATAATTTAGTTTGCCCTCTAGTGCATGAACATAATTCATATCTGAATGCGGTTTTGGTATCCAAACACTTTCTCGAGGCAACAGTACAACTAGTTCACCATAAAAGCAGTGATTTGTAACATTTTAACAAGTGAAAATGATTCATTGTAGAAAAAAGGTGAATTTGTGGACATTTTCAGACATAGAAACAGTTATTGTTTTGGGATCTTCTAACGTCATGAAAGTTGATTGTATTATTACGATGGCTGCAAACTATACTTCTTTATTGCCCCTTTTAATTTGCCATTGCTTGATAATCAGTGAAAGACAATATTTAGATCTTTATTTACAACACAGAGCATATATACATATATATATATACACATATAAACAAAAAGTAACAGTTTATCTCTTAAAAACTGAAACAGTTTCTTATAAAAAGTAGATCATATCTCCAGTCTGCTTGTTTCCAGTCTTGTATCGTAACATCAGTCTCTCATGGATATGACTGCAGGTCTGAGTGCTCGGTGCAGGAACTGGAACTCTCCTGCACTGACATTAGTGACTGCTTGCCATCTTCCTGCTGTGGGGTGCTAAAGGACTCCTCTTCCTCTCCAAAAGGGAGCTTATTGTCAGCTTGCATCAAGTCAGTGGGGATGAAAGTTGGTGTCCTGCAGGACCCGTTTCCTATGTGCAGAGTGATGTTAACGTTGACATGTGGGCTGGTGGTCACAGGGGTGATGATCTGCGGGCTGCTGGGCTGAGAGGAAGTCTGTGTTTGGATGCTGGGCTGTGACGCAGCCGGCTCTACGTTGGACATTAAAGGCATGGGCTCGGACAGGTTGGATGTGGATTGTAAAGGGTCTGCTTCTATTTCAGTTCCAGTTAAACCTTCGGTATGGGTTGTCCACTGGCTGTGGTTACTGTTGGGTTCCCTTTTCTCGAGCAGATGTTGATCTTCCTCTGATTTAACTGTGAATGAAGCCATCGGAGTTTTTACGATGCATTTCTGCAGGGAAGAAGAGGAAAAGCAGTCAAATACAATATTTTACAACTGTCTTGACCACTTTTATGGTTCCTGTAAAGTTCAGTTGTACTGGACTGGATTATATTAATAATAAAAGTGAATGGAAATAATACATGATTGAATCCTAAAAGTGAACGTAATGAACTTTAAAAGGGGGAATTCATGGCAGCGCTCTTGTACTGAATTGCAATAGACCACAGAGGATGCAGACTTTACGAAGTGGAGTGTGTATTCAGTCACACAGACAGAAAACCAAGACTTACATCATCAGCAGTCTTACAGTTTCCGTTTGCATCCACCTTAGTATCTTGTAGTCTTGTAGAGTCTAAGAAAAAAAGAGATTGTAGTGATGATAGTCATTATCATTCTGCTGAAGATAAATGTGCATATTAAAGCATGCCTTTACCTTGCTCACGCTTTTTCTTATGAAGACATAGCAATACAAGGATGAAGATGATTATTATGACGAGGAATCCAGTGATGCCGGTAATGACTCCAACTAGCAGAGGTGAACAGAGACAGAGGCTCAGACGCAGCAAGAACAAGAGAACTTTTGAAACACTTTGCATACACGACAGGTTTCTGATAATGAGTCGTCGGAGACAGCAGTCGGTTGCAGTACCCGGTTTACTGTAAGGCAGTGGTGGTGGGCTTTTTGTTAAATAGGTGAAGGGTTCCTCTGAAACCGAGGGCTGGACAGGCTGCACGGTGCCTTTCAGCGGCGCTGTTGAGCGTGAGCTCGGTGCGGCTGAGGTGCCTTTGCTCGCAGGCGTGTGCGCCGTCTCAGCCTGAAGGTTCACCGTCGAGCGCGGTTCACATACGGTGTCTGAAGTAGCATTGCCTTTTCTGAAAGCAGCCATCCCACCGCAGCTGGAGACGACAAAGAAAGAGGTCGGCAATTTGAGGGTGTAAGAGCCGCGTGGAAACATTGTAGCTCTCCTTCACTCACTCTGTGTGGGGGCGGCAGCGGTCGGTGGAGGAGGCCGTGTCAGAGAACGTGCCTTCGGGACACGGTGCACACTTCACATCTGACTTTGATGTGCCTGGCAACAACACACAAACGCTTCACCGTCAGATATTTAATGACATGTGCTTCACTTTATGGAACGTGTTACATTTTTAATTAGCCTCAAAAATAAATCCAGCACTAAATTTTATTCATAGAGTTCCTGATATGAAAGAGAATTAAATTACTTCTCTTGTGTAGTTATTAAGGAAGGGCGTGAAAGCAACATATATAAAAGCAGTGGAATATTGAGATCCAATGGAAAATCAGAGAGATCAAAGAGAGAGTGAAAAAGAGAGCATTTGGCCCTCTGAAACGTGACACATTAGGACGGTTTTATGACGTTTCAGCTGCGTAGTGGCTCACAAACAGTATCTGCTTGTTACTGTAGGAAGGATGAAGGCCAGTGTATTAATGAGGCCTCGTGTTAACGACTACACCAGCAGATAATCACTTGCAGTAATTGCAGAAGACGTTTATATTTAAATGGCTCATCCTTAAATTTCAATATATTTTTTAACATGTAACACGAAAACACAGTGACTAAATAAATGCATAAATAAATAAATGGTTACCTTGGACAGAGACTCCAAAACCAGGTTTGCACGTTCTGTACCTTTTGCAGTCTGAGCAGGACTCGACACGTCCCAGGACACAGAACCTCCCAGGCAGGCACGCACACCTGGACTTTGTTGTAGAGGAGCAGTTCTGCACGTTCTGTAAACCTTTCCCTAGTTGAAGACATAAAAATATTGTTTGCTTACATGCACGGTTATTTGTTGTTACCTAAAACAAGACAATAAATGTGAACTGTGACACGTGGCTGCAGCCGCTGACCTGGTTTACACGGCTGACAGAGTTGACAGTTTGGGCTGAAGTTAAAGTTCTCCTGATGCTGGTCCGCAGGACATGGTTCACACACACTATCAGCAGTTTCAGTGCATTCTTTGTTCCGTCGATACCCTGTAACAATATCAGTGAATGAATCTGCATTTAAATAAAGGTTTATATGCATTTTATGACAGCACATCGGCACCATAACACCACAAACAGCAGAAAAAAGGACAAAAACACAAGTTTAATGTTGCCTGTTTGTTCAACATAGTAAAATGTGCTCAAGGTTTGACATTATAATGTCACAATGACATAAAATGCATCGAATATGCTATGCTCTATGCACGAGTGCAGCAAGAGTTTGTAGTTATAGCATTTAATACAAACATTTAACAGATAAAAAGCAGTCCAATAAAATGGCTGCTGCACTCACTCAGTAGTAAAGTGGGAAGTAAAACAATTAACTTCATAGTGAGTGGGGGAGATGAGATTAGCAGGCACCAGAGATCAAGTTAGTGCACGAGCAGGGGTGGGGTGAGGACAAAAAAAGCTCCCTGTCAGCGTGGCCCGAATCCCTGCTGTAATCGCAGGAGTGTTACAAACACACACAAGCCACAGATTAACGAAAGGGGAAAGAACTTGTTGTGTGAATGCAGCTTTTAACCTACAATATTGCCCAACACATTTCTTCCAAGGCAAAGGCGAACACCCATAACAAGCTGCTATGATACAGCTAAATAATATCCTAATCATTAATATATGTAAGTTAAATACATTTCCATTGTTACCTGTTGGCAGGTGGTACCTGTTTATACTATATAGTGTCATGGCTGGACTGTGATGCAAATACTATGAACACAATAACAGATTTTTTTTGTCTCTTTCAGATGTAAAACTGTTGAGTGAGTTTCAGCGAGTTTTTGTGTTTGCACCTGTGTTCGTTACTCTGCATTATGTTTATGATGCTAAAATCAAAAAACAAGTAATTAAGAAAGTGCACAAAAGCCTTTTTACCTGTAACTGTAAGGCATCAGAAGACAGGTGCAGGTTTTCATTACTTTTCCACTTATATAGAAATACTGTTACTCCAAAATGAGCTCATTTTAACTTAATATTAACTGATGGACTCGACCTTAAATTTCTGAGTAATCAATATCATCGTGTGGCAGCTTTCAGTCCCACATCTTTGAAGATGAAAGAAGGAAACGGCAGCTTGTAAATAAATGGATTTAGCTACAGTAGGTAAAAATGTCCTTTCACACCTCCACGCCCAACACGTCTCAGGACCTGTGCTGTCAAAGAGCTTTCATCATACAGTGATGCAGCCTTCAGTATAGTTTATGCCTGAGCATTGGTGTAAGATTATCTATTGTGGTGGGAAAGGAAAAGGAAAAAATGCAGTCTTTGTTGTGTTTACAGGACAATACCTACCAGGGAGACACTTCTTACAGCACCGGCCATCAATCAAGTACTCTGCAGTCTTATTGTGACACTCTCCATTCACTGGCTTGTAGGGTTCAGACCAGACCTGTGGGAAACAAACAGTACTTAAGCACATCTCACTTTCTGCTCCTCAGATGTAGATAGTGAAGAAGCCCCTTTGCCGACCCAGACCCAGTAGTGAAGGTAAAGTCAGTAATTCTGAAATTACTGAATTATGTGGAAAATATTCGACATTTTGCTACAAATGTGCTCAAACGGAGACCAGGAGCTTAAACTTTATGCAACTGATCTGCTCAGGCAGTAATTTCAAAATCAAAGATTTAGTCACTGTCTGATATCGGAAACAGAAATGTTGAGCTTTAACCTGCTGTGTTCGTTACTATGTTAAATAGGAGCTCAAAGTAGTACCAGACTGCCCACGTCTGCACCCACTTTTTCCTGCTGCTGACCTCAGTGCAGACACGGTCAGACAAACAAGCTCTTGTTCAGAATTCAGAGGAAGGGCTTCTTGTTTCTGCAGTAACTCTGCGTGTTTGGGGACTGCCGTAGCTCACATGCCACCTCTGCCTACCTTTCTGCCTCAAACACAAGATAATAAAGACTGAAGCGCTGCTCACACACCTGTCCTGCGCAACAACAAAAAAAAAGAAAGAAAAAAAACGTGAAACTTCCTCACCGCAGTGGCCTCCAATGACAAGCAAAACGTACGAATGCTGACTGCAGCACTGTGTTTCTCGTATTACAGGAAACAGAGGCGACGACCTGGAAGCGCCGGGCTCCTCAGCGCTAAATTCTTGTGTAGTGTGACCACCGGCAGTAGTGCAGTGAGTCATGATGAGGATCATCTGTGTGTTTTTAATTCCTGAGAGTTAATCAGCGAGAACTTTCTTTGTCGCTCGGTTTCATGCACAATTAGATTTATCTGGAAGCTGCTTCGTCTCAACAGCGGGATATTCAATCTGAAACTCCAGTCGAGAGCAAGTAACTGAAAGCAAACATACAGTTTCGCCACAGCACAAGCTATGCATTAAAACTCCACAGTAAAACTGACTGTAACATCAGCACACTGATGAGCGCTTTTAAGGATCCTTTTAAAGAGACGAAAAGGATTCATTTGTTTACATTTCAGAGGTTTGACGTCTACATTCAAATGCTGTAATAACATCCTTTCAGTTATTTCAGATAACAGGAGTCTTCGGTTCCTTTTACATTTAATCTGCCTCCTGCTCATCAGTTGAATCCCAACCACACCGTCCGGTCCCCGATGAGCAGCACAATCACGCGTGACAGATGTAAAAGCAAAGCCTACCTTGAGAGTGTGGGCACACAGCAGGAGCAGCGTTAAAAGTGTGTCCTTCATTGCTTCTTTACGGGAAACCACAGAGGAGACGAGGCAGCAGCCGGCGTGCGCGCTGTACTTCTCATTTCGAGGCGGGTCAAAGCTCACGGCTCACTGTGTCAGCAGGAGCCGTTTCCTTGAAGTGAGTGAAGTAGTTGGAGGAAGGAAACCAAGCCAGTAACCCACATTCACATATGTGATGTGAAAAACTAATATGAAGTGACGTTCGTGTTTAAAAAGTGACGCTCACACACGTTTACACCTGATGTCGACTGTAAACGCACAGCAAAAAGAATAATTTACTCCAACTGTTAGTTTAATAATGAAACATTATTATAGATAATGTTTGTTACATCAGTAACCTGACGTGCAGGTTTGTTTCATACTAACATCTGAGAACTCGGCCGTGTCGTTTTGCTGAGTGATCTTTATTAGCTTAAAAAAGTAGTTACACATTTGAGCAAAAAGAGATTTGACTTTCTCAGCTGATCTCCACATAGGAGTGTGACTGGTTCAAAATGAACCTTATTCGGCTGAAATGCATGTTTTCGCTCTTACATCTGCTCATATAAAGTTACATTATGTTACTATAAGTTCAAGGCCAGTAATCAGGACCTGCTGCTGAGGGTGTACAAAGGATTTGGGTCTCAGCAGCGTGACGTAAGGCTTTTTTACTGCACAAAGGTTGTTTACATCACTGTTAACGTAAGACACCGTGTTGGTGTTTTAAACCTCAAGATAGGGACATTGTCCTGAAACTGGAAGCCTAAGCTATGCTACTTTTTACCCTATATACATTTGTAAGTCTACTTACCAGCTTGAATTATGCGTTTATTATGTTCTTTACTCACTCTGTCGGTCTAAATCCATCAGGGTTGCTGCTCAGTCAGGCTAATATTGGCTTACCTGCCATAAGGAGCATCATTTAAACAACACAGCTGTAATTATAGCCATGTTCATAAAACAGGAAGTAACTGTCCCAGATTGTTTTACACACAGCAGCCCAGATGCTCAGCGGTCTCACAGAGCGCAGCACAGCAAATTATATGGGTGGAATGTAAGAGGCACTATATTACATAACATATTGCAAGGATGGATGTGATTTCAATGTGTTGGCAGAGATTATAGACGCATTAAGGTCTTTTTTGTTCCTTATTTGTAATCTAACAAGAATCAGAAAGAAGCAGAAACTCTGGCTGGTAACTGACAATAAGAGTCCCTGCATGAGGGCTGATCCTGATCTCTGCAGACATGAGAATATCACACTTTATGGCTCAATTCTTTGACTCTTGTTAAAACAAGTCTTCAGCCATGATGCGTTTGTGCTCTGCCCAGTTCGATGCCCCTGTGCCTCGGTGTTGGTTCCTGTATGAGAAGTTGACATTTCATAATAAAGTTTCCCCTCCCACACCCTCAGCGTTTCTCTGCTGCTCAACACCAACAGCTCCCTTGTCCATTGCAGTCGTCTCATGTTTAATGTAAATGAAGAAACTTTGTTCACATTTGTTATTCTGAGTTGATTTGAGAACACAACCCTTACACGACTTTCATGTTACAGTAAAAAAAGAACACGATGGGTGAGTCAAAGCTAATGTTAAGTCTTAACTTTCACGTGATAAGGCACTGATTTTGCACTGTACTGATGACTAATTTCCAAAAGTACAGAGTGATATTTGTTAATGAGACATGCAGCATCTTTGAGACGGGATCAACACACTGTCACAACACGGTGACATCTTCAGAATCCCAAAATGTGCCTATGCCACCGTTACCATCATGATCATTACGCAACGCTGTCTCATCAGCCTCTAGTGACTTTCAAATCCTGTTTTCACCGAAGGGAGAAAAAGTTCTTGAGCCAATAAACGGCGCTGACGTCGCGCTGCTTCCAGGAGCTGTGTGAACAGTTAACGTCCGATCAGATCGTCGGGGTTGGATTCGTTTATTGAAAAGTGCGAATACCACATCACAAAGCCTTTCGTCTGTCACGACATCCCAACGGTGAGATTGCGATCAGAAGTCTGCGAGCCAGATAACAACTCAGTCTCTGATGTTTCAGCCATAAATCTTCAAAGTGGCTCATCACAACAGGACGACATAAAAATCCCTGCTGAGCAGCAGAACCATCAACATACGTTTACCATTATATGTGTGGATTTTATTCGTTGAACATGTATACTATTATACATTTATTATACATGTATGATGCATTCAGATATTCAAATATTTTGGCCTGCAGGGGACAAACTGGAGAAACTAGAGTCATGGCTGGGACTTCTACAGCATGTGACATTTAACATAGGTGTTTTTTGGTTTCCTGTGAACTGCTGCTGCTGCTGCTCTGCATCAGCCTCTGCTTCTATTGTGTTCTCAGCCCAACATTAAGGAAGCGTTAAAGGAAGTTAAAAAACAGAAGTGTGCAACACTCTGGGAGGCAGAACAAAGAGTTGGAAGGAGAAGAAAACCTCTGCTTGAGACACTGAATGGCTTATTTAATGCTGCAAACAAAAACTTCTCTTTGCAAATCCAAAAGAATCGGTTTGAATGTGATCCCTTTGTACTCTGACAAAACACGGATGCCGAGGCTGCAGACGCTCGCATGTGGCGTCTGAATCAGTTACAGAGGTGAGGGGGAAAAATGTAATTACTGCTATTAAATGATTTTATTTTTATTATACTAAAATAAACAAATTGATGTTATCTGACATAAGCGAGGCATTACAACGTTAAACAGGGTAAGAGGTGCCCCCCAGTCTTCTCTTTGGACTGAAGTGATGAAAGTTGTGACGAGCTAAGCGAGTCACACCTGAGATCTGCTTCAGGTGCTGGTTTCCAGGCGGATCCTGAAAAACAACAAAACCATCATTTCATTTGTAACGTGCACAGCAGCCCTCCAAAATCATGGCAGCAAGAGCACCAAACTGACGTTCTTAAGATCACAATATTATAAAAGTAGAGAATAAATCTTATAAAGTACACACATCCACTCACCCAGCACTACATTAGGAACACCTGAGCACCTGCTTGTTTATTAATAACTCAGTGTCAGCTTGCAGTGCATGAAAGCACACAGATCTGTAGTGTCTCACCTCTCCACTCGGCGGCCCTTCGCAGTTCTTCGTGTCAGCACTGCTCCGCAGATCGAGGCTGCTGGGCAGCGGCAGGCTGCTCTGACCCGTGTTCGACCATCCTGACAGGCAGTGCTTGAAGGAACCAAATAAAGATCCACCGAGATGGAAACAGCCTCTTGTGAATTAAATGATTCATTTCAATATAGTGGTCATGTTGCAATGTGTAAAGATCACCCGCTTATCAACTGTGAGAAACTGTCAAGTTCACATCTGTGGGTAATTTTCAATAACTGAGCAACATCTGACCAATCTGCAAAAATAAGTAATACATTTCAGTCATGCATAGGTCAACTTTACTTTAAGTTTCCTCAAAGCCTTATTCGTACTCCTCCACAAACTCAAAGTCACGGTAGATGCATAATATGTGCCACATGTGACACCGAGTACGTCAGGCCACACAGGATGCACGAGTTCAGTGTTTTTCCTGCATCATGGGGAGGCCACAGTACTGCAAGCGGTTCATTATGCTGAGCAACTCCGACACACTGGGACATGCACATTTAGTAGGAATGGCAATCTTGTGCATGCAGTCTGTTAGTACTTGTGCAGGTAGCATTGAATTGTGCTGCGTTGGCAGTGACATAATGTGCGCAATAATGATGTGAATTGCATGTTCCACCACATCCCAAAGGTGCTCCAGTACAGTAAACTCAGTCATATTCAAGAAAAAGGTCTGAGATGACTGAACTTTGTGACATGGGGTGTTATCCTGTCGGGACCTGCCATCAGAAGATGCCCTCAGTTTCTTGCCCTTAGCTGACAGGAGCAGCAGCCATGTAGAAATCTGCTGCTGCTTCGAGGTTCAGCGTATTGTGGATTCACACATGCTCCCCTGCAGATCTTAAGTTACTGTTTCCTTCCTTCCTATCAGCAGTTTGGCCGTTGTCCTCTGACCTCTGGCATCACTGGATGCTTTCTCTTTTCAGACCATTCCCTGCAAACACTAGAAATGGTTGTGTGGGAAAATCCCAGATCAGCAGCTTCTGAAGCACTCAGCCCAGCGACCACCGTACGTTAAAAGTCACCTTTCTTCCCATTGTGCTGCTCAGTTTGAGCTCCAGCAGGTCATCCTGACCGTGCATGCATGAGGTGCTGCCATGTGACTGGCTGATCAGACATTTGTGACAAACTGGTGCACCTAAAGGCGAATGAATGTGCATTATTGTTGTTATTGTCGGTGATCTTTGGCTGTTTCGTCTGTAACTCACCGACGGCAGTCCCAAACTGTCAGAAGGATCAAAGCTGCATCGCCGATGAGCTTCGTACTTGTAAGGTGGCGAGAGTCTGGCGCGGGGAATGCTGACCCTTGGGAATAAAACAGCAAGACGATCCGTGAAGTGATGAAAATTTGCCCGTTTGTTTTTTTGACTGATCTTGATAACCTAGTAATTACAGCACATTTGAACTGAATGTGAAAATGAGGATGAGCACAGATACAGTTGCTGTTAGTTGTTCTACCTTGTTGCAGTGGCGGCTCCACAGGTAAAGTAAGGATTAAAACTTACCACAGCTTGCATTTGATTTGACACCCGTTTTATTGAATTCAGGGACAGCTTCAGCTTTTGAAGTGTAAAACATGTGAAGCCCCTGCTGCACTGAGCAGCTCTGCTGCCTCCTGTGTTTATTTGAGAGCGACAGACTAATGCCTTTTTGGTTGGCGCCAATTTAGTGCTTTAATGCTCATAAGTGGCTTGAAAATGCAGTTGAAGTACACAGCATCAGCACCTGATTAGAGCAGGTTGAGCAGCAGTGTGAGGGTGGCAGGATTTGGTCTTTTTGCACACAGGGCAGCACTCCTGAGCGTGAAGGGGGACTGGAAACAGTCTGCTGTTAATCCTGTAAGAGAATGTACCTGCACAAAAGGTGAACAAGCAGAGACGAGTGTTAGTTCAGCTGTAATGAGAGGAAATAGACAGCGGCCTATTCAGATAAATGACCCCTCTTACATTGATGAGTGTCCATATTAGCCTCGGGGTCGTTCTGGTCTGATAGCAGCGGCGTGATTGGATGCTTCTCCTCAGAGAATCTAGGAGGGGAAGTCTTTGTGAACCACAGGAACACACAGTATCTTTCAGAGCTGCAATATAAAGAGAAGCTCTCACTTTGTTTGTGCGCTGTGGACACACTCGTCCTTATTGAGTGATCGAAATACACCGAGATCACTGAAGAACTCGTCCGGGCGCTCCATCAAGGAGTTCTCAGTGTCCAGGACTCCTAACAAGGTGAAAAACAAACATTAGCTGATATTGGTCTTTCTGCTTCGGACATTTAAAAAAAACGATGTTCCTCAGATTTTCACTAGATTCACGATAGAAATTCCCTCTCACTCCCTGGGGGATGTATGTGTGCATCCCTCACGCTCTGGTCCTCCACCAGAGTCATGGGAGTCTGAGGGCTCTGCACAGTATTGCAGCTGCACTCTTCTGGACCGAGACCTGGAATCTGCTGGAGCCGCTCTCCCAGTTTCAGGGTTGTAGCTCCACTGGGACCACTGAGAACTTTGCCTTTCACATCTACTCCAGCTGCTCCTTCTGCCACATCAAGTCTTGTATTTCTTGTCAACCTACACCATGTCTGGTTGGTTGGCCAGCTGCTGCTTGTCCCACAGGACACCCCTGCTGTCTCAACCACCTTTGGTGGCGTCTCCCGTTGGGACTTGGGGACTTCTAATCCCTATACAGAGGTTCTCAGCCATAGTGTACA
>VOQJ01013540.1:11091-25001 GCA_015052665.1 Apistogramma diplotaenia | reverse complement strand
AAGGACAGCTCACACCCTGGCTTTGACCTGTTTGACCTGCTGCCCTCTGGCAGGCGCTACAGGTGCATCAAAGCCAGAACAAACAGACTCAAGAACAGTTTCTTTCCCACAGCAATAACCACCCTGAACTCTTACACACATTAACTGCAGCATTATCTACACCGGACAATATCTATCACTTCTGTAACGTGCAATATCTGAACATCAACCCATATGTATATACTCATATTACCACCACAATTTTAATGTACATATCTTGTAACCTGTATTCTACTCTGTATTTTAGCCTATGCACCGAATGGGAGTGGCCCTCCAATTTCATTGTACAGCTGTATAATGACAATAAAGGCTATTCTATTCTATTCTATTCTATTCTTCTATTCTAACTTGAAGGATCCAGTGCACTGCAGAATGAGGTCCATTTAGTGCTGCTAGTTTCAGCACTAACACTGCTGTAAAGGTAAGACACGGTGCACCAATGTGACAATAAGCTGTTCCTCTGTATCAAAAGTAAAGAATTCATTAAGAATTTACAACTCCAACCTCAGTCAGCCGAGCAAAAACTGCAGCTTCCTTACGCAGGCAAAGTTATCCTGCACACAATCCTCAAGTCAGCACATTACTGCATTTAGTTCATAGTCTTTAAACCTACATCACTGAATTATGAACACAGTGAGCTGTTTCAAGACCATTGTTATCTTGTTGAAATGAGTAGGCGTGATCCTTGGCCACTTCTATGCCACCATTAGCTGTCCCCTTCATGCCACCTGACCCAGCCCTGCCAACAAACATTAGCTCAGCCTCGGGCTGATGGACCAAGTGGGACAAGCAGTGTTGCCCGTTCGCGCTGTCAACACACATCATTTTCGCACACATCAAATACTTTTCTGGGAAAAGGAAGGGAACGCAGGGCAAAGGGAAGGAGTGTTAAAAGCTACGTCTTAGGTTGCTGTCAGAGAGCTGGCTGGATCTCTAGGTGATTCGTGTATTTATGAAAAATGTACTGTTTACAGCCCAGCACACAAAAGAATGCCTGTTTTTTTTTCTATAACGTAAAAAAAAATGTAGTTTTCTTTTTAAAAAAACGTATACCTGAATTAATGTGTACGCAGCTGGCTGCCTCTTTTTATTCAGCACCACAATGTTTTATCACAGGAGCTCGTCTGATCTGGAACATTAAAGCTTCCTTTCAGATGCACAAACATGAACAAATAACATAAATACAGCCTCCGATTTGCAAGTGCTTATATAAAAATGTTCTGGTTAAAGACATGAGGTAGGTGGTGGAAAGTGTGATATCCACCTCTCTGTGGACACACGTGTATGAAGGGCACCTTTCTGATTCCAGAATAAAACTCATCCATTAATATTTCAAACCTAAAGGGAGGTGGACGCTTGTGAGCAGCAGGGAAAAAAAAGAAGAGAGCTTCCTAATTCTTCAGGCCCGAGGTATTACAGGGAGACCGGGCGCTGTTCATACGCCGCTTCGGGGGGAAACTTTTGAACCGATGTCGGATTTACAGGATGAGATCATCTTATTGTTGCGACCTGAGGGAGTAAACAGTGCAGTATAAACATTATTGTTTTTATCCATCTTCAGGGTGGAACAGATTGTAAACCACGATAAAGAAAAAACAGACTGCAGGATTTGTCTTTGCTTGCTTTATAATAAGAAGTATAAAGACACAGTGGAGCCCGAGAGATTCTGGAGGTAGACACCAAATTTCAAAATCACACATAGAAATTTGAATCTTATCAAAGGTTTGTAAAAAAAGAGTTCTAATTTAATATTTCCTGAGCATTTTATCAACTTCAAATAATCTTGGTAAATTAAAATAATGGGTTGCCATTTTTGACTGACAGAGACTGACTGCGATGGAAAAGAAAGTAGATCGAGTCAACTGTGTGTTTTAAATATCTCTGTTTGCAAACTTGTTTATTGCTATTTTAACTGAATGTGCTTGATAGTTTATTAAATATTTCAATTCGTCTTTAATTCAGGTAGAGATAATCCTGGCACTGAAAACGGGGCTCGACTGCGAGGGCAGAAAGAGTTTCTACACACTAATCAATCGCCATTCAGCAGGATATTAACACAGTTTTTTTTGTGTCAATAAAATGACTGGTTGCACAGTTGATTTAAACAGCGCGCTCACATGGAGCTCAAATAATTACAGGAGTCCCTGCAGAGAACATCGAACTGTCGTGCTGAAAGCATTCAGTTCTGCTGTTATTGACACATTTAAAATATTCCAAATAAAGAGGTGCATCACCTGCACGAGGCGCGATGAGGGTGAGCCAGAACTGGAAAAGCTTCACAGTCACTTTCTGCTTTTTTAACCCCAAATATTCATAGATGTTCCACAGTTGGGTTTCAGTGAGTGCCAGAACATGCTGAAGTGATAATATGATTTGTAGGATGGCCAGGCTACAAAAAATACAACCATTTCTCTCAACACATCCAATGCCCTCGCAGGTATGGCAGGCCGTTTTAACATAAAATCTGACGATTTGACTATCCGAAATTACATTTTAGAAATATAAAAATGCATTCTGACTAGTCAGAATTTATACATCTTGATTTATACATCTTGTCATAAATCAATTCCAGATATCTGGAATGGAAGTGTGGTGAATCCTATTATATGTTAAAACGGCCTGCCATACACAGGCCTCCTTACATTGAAAAAATAAAAACACAAACGTGTCAGTAGCCTCAGTCACCCACTGCTGATGACACAAAGTGTCCATTCATGGGCTGATGAAATATTCTGAACCCTGCAAACACATAAATCCACACATAATGTCACGGCACTAAAGGTCAGTCGTCAGTCAAAAAGCTTCTACAGTATCAGTCGATATCTGGCATTTTTGCAAGGGTGTTTACAGCGCTACTCGATTAAACAGCAGCTGAAAGCAAACTAATTGCCACAATTTTTTTTATCATCGTTTAGAAAGCAAGAATGCCGAATATTTGCTGCTGTTTAGTATAACTGTAAATCGTTGGCTTTTTCTATTCAGAGGCTAAATAAAGACATCTGTTCAGCGGAAGTGCAGGTGTTCTCAAAATGCCACGTTTTCCACAAGCAAAACCGGAGCTCTGCTGAGCACAGTTTTCATTTCTGAAGACATTTTCATTGGTTCTGTAAAACTGAGGCCCACATTTCATATAAAGTAGCTTTTAGTGTTAGAAGATGAAGCGATAAAAGCAATACTGTATTTCATTTAGTGTCACACTGTTACTTTCACTAAGCAACGTTGCAGTTTCATAGGCAGATTGTTTCAGCTTTATAATTACCAAAAATGTTTTAAAAAATAACTTGACGAAGCTACTGGCTGAGCCAGCACTTGGGCAAAGCAAAAAGAAAGGTGTTTTTGTTGAAGTACATAGCAAAAAAAAAATCATCTTGTGTTCTTTATTTGAGTCACAAGAAGTTATTATGATTTTAATTACAATCCTGAGCGCGAGCTAAGCTGCATTATAAAGTGGCTGAGAATAGCTGCGTCCAGCAGGGAGGAGATAAGAACTCACACAGAGTCCCTTTGGAAGGGTTGGCAGAGGACCTATAACTGTATGATGTGGAGATTCTGAGCAGAGACAATCCAGTAGCTGTCCAGCAAACATTTTAAGACCCTAAAACAGGATTTAGTGAGGACAATGGCAAAGAAGAGGAAGCACTGTAATTAAAAGCCCGTTCACAAAGACAGGAGAGATGGGTGGGACTGGGAGTGGAGGTGGACAGCGTGAATAAAGGGTGACAAATGAGCAAGAAGTGGAGGATGACGATGCAGAGTCAAGTGTGCGAGAGGACTGAACAACCTGGGTATCGGTTAGGGGAAAAGGTAGTGGGATGAGAACTATTGAGTGCCTGATAAAAATTAGTGTTTTGCCGAGGCCCGAGTCACACAGGCCAGACAACCATGTGGTCATGAGAGTAAAATGTATATTCACTGACCTGCTGGCAAGTGGTTGCTGCCAGCTACTGTGAAACTGCTATAGAACCATTCGCTCAGGCCTAAAGGCCAGTCAGTGATCCCCTATCAACTGCTATTCACTTTTGGTAGTAACTAAGTACATTCAAGCAAAAGGCACAATACATTTCTAATAGTAAAATACAGGAAATATTGATGTAAATCCAGCTAACAAGGCTAAAAGCTGCTAAAGGACTTAATTCATCACTCTGTTAAAAGACAGAGTAACGTCACTGGCTGATGCTGATGATGATGATGATGATGATCTGGCATTTTGTGGTATTTTACTGTTGAATTGTTCCACATTACAAAAATGGCACTTTAGTGACGGTCCTGGAGAAAAGGTCAGGCAATTACCAGTCAGTTGGATTCGTTTGCCCTGGAATATTTGCTGGTACAAAATTTCACGGCAATGCACCAAACTGTTATTTGAGTCTGGATTAATTAAAACTGACACACACATCTTCTAAAAACAGGCATCCTCACAAATCCATTCTGCACTTTCAGCACAACGCCACAGCATCCCGAGAGGCCTATGATGACAAACACTGTGTTTCTCATCTCTGTGCCACTCGGCCTACTGCCTTTGCGATTTTTTTCCTGTGGAGACATGTGAACACATCTCACCATATGCCAGCGTTATAGGCCATCTATTGTTTAAGCGTCTGCGATGGGAGAATGAATCACCGGTTCGTCTGTGACACGATTCCTCCTGCGCTTTCATCCGGCCCACTGCCCCCCAACCGCTAGTGTCACGACTGCTCGCATCCATCTAACTTTAACAGCCAATTAAAAGTTGAGCTGTTCTGTGTTAACAGCACTGATAGCGCAATAAAGAGGCTGTTTATACATAAAGCTCTGTCATAGTGTACCGGAGTAGCTGAAGGATAAATGCAGGTTTTATGGTATATGACATACATTTATAATTAAAGCTAGCTTAGTGCCCAGCTGGTCGGGTTTATCTACTGCCCAGTTCTGCAGTTTGGCTCAGTTCGGTCTTAAATAATTCTGTGCTTATGTTTTACAACTTTCATCAGCATTGTTTCTAGCAGCAGTAGCAGGTTGTTATTTTAATCAAAAATCCCTGCTGAACTGGTGTTTACTACTGGGGCCTAAAAGAGAAGAGTGGAAACTGAACCCTGATTGTTCAGGATCAGGTTTGGTTTGGTTACATAAGAGAAAAACTCAATTCAAGGCAATTTTTTGTTTGTTTGTTTTTTTTACCACATCCTTGCTTCAACTACACTGCCCTCTGTCTATTATTAAGAGCCCCCCTCATTTTTCATCCAGTTTTAAGACTCTTCTCCTGCTACTCATCCACTGATTGCTGCAGTCTCTAAGTTACTTCTTGCAGACGCTCCACTGCTTCTCAAAGACGTCGATCGGCTTAGTGCATCACAAACAAGCAGGTTCTAGTGGTGACTGTCAGCAAGCCGGTAGCACAGGTGTTTGAGATAACCAAGCAGCCAACTCCCCCCACCACCACCACCACCTAAAACCCATTCACATGCAGAGTAGAGAGCGATGGAGGAATTTTACATGGCTGAATGCAGTACAGTATGTTATCGCCTGAAGTGAGAAAGTAGGTCATCATCCTCGCATGAAGCAGTGGAGCTTCACTGCTTTGCTTTGCAGAGTAGGATGCCGACTGCACTCTAAATGTACAGCCAGTGTTAAACTGCACCAATGAATGTAACAGGAGAGAAGATGTAAATCGTTTAAAGAGGATCAGGGAGAAGCAAGGGCGAGTGGAAGTTTCTCCTGATGCAAAGAAATAAAGTATACACTGAGAAAATGAGACAAAAAACCCCCAAAACAATCAACGGCTGCTGTAACATGAAATACAAATATATGCAATGCCATCAATCTGTGGTGCCTGAGGAAGAGCACAAGGCTCCTAAGAGGAGTACAGCAGAGAGCCACTTCATTACTGTCTCCTTATAACAGAAGCCCTTCTTCACTTTTAATCCTTTTAGAATACAATGCATCCTTCAGCACCTTTAACATCCTGTTTTAAATGAATGATTATAAGCAGTTGGGAGGTGTCTCCAGTGCTGCTCTCGACTGCTTCACACATTTCCAACACAACCTTCTCAGTAACCACTGACAACACATCAAACTAAAGTCTGCTTAGCAAATACAACACATGCCCTTCTTTCTCTAATCCGTTTCTTTTTACATGCTTCCCCATGGCAGTGTAAGCAAATGATCCAGGCACAGTTTAAGAAAGTGACTTTATCGTGCAACGTGCTGGATCAAAACCTATTATATGCCAGCAATATAAAGTCTGAAGTAATAGTTTTCCATTTCCAGCATAGAGGTTTATCTGCCAGCATTAGACCATTTGTGGGTGTTTATTTCACAGTAATATGACTTTTCAGGATGAGGTTATGAATGTAGCACTGTCCTGCTTCTTCCACTGGCAAAATATCAAAAATGACTTTACTTTCAGCCAGCCAGTAACAGTTGCTTTTTCATATTTTCAGTCCGTACCACAATTAAACAGTCCTATCAATGGCTCATTGATCCCGATTTGTTCTCTGCTGTGCTGGTCTCATCTTAGTTATACCTAGTTGTTAGAGCTTATTATATTTTAAGATTAAAAAGGTGTAAATTACCAGAGCGTAAGAGAATATTTTCCAGCATCTTCCATAGTTCAAAAGAGACATGGAGATACGAGTTACCCTCCAGCAGATATTAAACCAAGCATGGACCTTTAATGGACCCCCAGGACCTACAGTACGTGTTCTGAATACCAGAGAGAGGAAAATACAGTAGAAAAGCAAACACAGAGCACAGAGGTAGTCCTCTGAATGTTTTATATGGTTGCACGCAAACAATTGCCATTAAAAAACTCCCTTTGGGGTACTCTTTCCAGTTATTTGTCAGGACATTAAGAGCTTGCTAGGGTCATCAGTTCAAAATGAAAAATCACTTTATCATACCTTATCTTATCATTCAAATTACATGGACTTAACAGATTCAATAACAGATTTTAAATCCCATCTTCAGGCTAATTTCTACAGAAAGATCTTTTTCGTTGTTCATAGACTGATACAATAGGCAGTATTTTCCAATTTTCATAACTGTCATAAAATGGGCTTAAACTTTGTTTTTATGCAAATTCTTTATTTCATTCAAAAAGTATGTCACTACTGTGCCATGTAATCCATAAAAAGATAAAATACTAGAATTTGACCAATTCATAGGCCGATATTAGCTATTTGCGAATATACTGATAGTAACATTTGTCAAAGCTGATAAATAAAAATTCAAAAAGCAAGAAAGAGATAGGGGAAACACACTTCAAACATGTTACGAGTGTCAATGTTGCAAAGTTTGTCCACTAGAGAGCACTATAACCTCCCCTTTGGAAACATGCTTGGAATGCCACAGTCGGCCAGAGCGTGAACGAGTAATGCACAACTTGTTGCAACAGTGAAAGGAGTTGATTTTAAAACTGTAGTGTCATATTACATTTTAGTAAGGAGTTAGAAATAACTACATATAAGTATCAGGGAAAAACATTCTCTGTCTAAATGAAAAAATATTGGTCAATTTATCAGTTTTAGATGATGGTAATGGTAGTAGTATTGGTACTGGTATCGGGCTTAATGTCAAATTGACCAAAAATGTAATGTATGGTTTGGATCTGATGTGTTCCCTCATTTCTGCTTCACCTAGTCTTTTTTAGACTTCCACTTACCAATGCTTTCCAACTCACTTCATTCTTAACTTCATCATCACTATTGCACTACTGATTTCTTGACTGCCAGTCTGTATTACTCAATTCTTGATCCCTGTTTTTCAAAGCCCAGCGTTCTGCCTTTCAGACCATCATCCATGCAACATGTACTCCTCCTCATGTCATCTCCTCCCATGTCCAGAGAATCCTTTTCAAGGTCTCAATCAGACATCTGCCAACTCTGCTGTAGCACCAGCATCTATTCTCCAGGGTCTTGTCCTATTTCCTACCTTTGCTCTCTAATATGAGAATTCATCAGAGTATAGTTGCCAAAGTACATGTATTTCTCAAACTCTTCAAATTAGCACCCATTACTATTGTTAACACTCATGGCTCAAGACTAAATTCATTTACATTTACAAAAACAATCTATAATCTAGGTAGTTTCTGATGAACTGCAAACTTCAGTCCTTTATTACCTCAAAAATGCATGCTGGAGAGAATATGAGTGAACTACTAAGGCAATCTGATATGGAAATAGTTGGAAGACTACTTGGACAGCTTTCCGACACTGATATGGTCATTATGTAAATCCTTGGCTCTAACACACTGGCAGGGAGAAAGATTTTGTGCAATTCAGTTAAAACTGGCACCAAACCATAAATCTCTCCATAAAGGAGATGTATAAGACAGATTCTGTAGTAAAGAGCAGGCCGTAAACAGCTTTGCTATTGTCTCCATTACTCTCTAATCAATCTGCTGTACCAGGAAAGGGATTCCTCATATAACAAACCACCACAGCTTGTGTTTGCCTGGCAGTCATTCTGCTTACTCTACCATCTCCCTGTGTTTCTGCAGACCGTTATGTCAGCTTATACTCTTTACTCAGACACATGTCAGCAAACAAACAAGGCATCTGGAGTGAAACTGTTTTACTATTTCAGGGACCATAAAATCATGCAGCATTCTATTCTTACACCAGATTGTTGGGACAAGTAAGGGCACACAGAGGAGTTTTAAGCGCCCTGACACCTCGCATGAAGTTTTTCAGGGAGCACACAAACTTTGACAATGCAAAAAAAAAAAAAATGCTGTGCATAAAGATGGTATGATAAATAGATGTAAAAGGTGTGGGAAGGTAGCTGTAGTGCAAAAAAAAAGTGAAAATATGTCATTTCCACACAGCTGTACCTCCTCATCTTCATTTTCAAAAATGCTGCATATGTCAAAACAGACTACACACACCTGAAAAATCCTTTCCTGACTTAAGAAAACATAATTTTTCACATTGCCACGCAACTGTTCCGTTACTGTTGACCCGAGGGCTGAGAGAAATGAGGCAGTGTACCGTCGCTGCCTGGAAAACACATCTAAGCGACGGCCCTGGCAGAGCCGGCCGTGGAATGATGGGTCGCCCTGCTTGTGCTGGCATTTCATTAGTTGCCACGGTTACAGCACCACACTCTCCTTACAAAAACAAAATCATGAACAGCAACAAATTCACGTGCTGTCGTGTTCCGAAAGTAGAAAACATCTTTTTTCCAACAGTAGGAAAATGTTCTTTTAGGCAAAGGCTCACTGGGCCACAGATTCATTGCACATACAAGGCAACAGAGACGACTGTAGTGGAATTTTTTTGATTTTCATGAGCCTTTTAATTGCTATGTGCAGACATGCAACCATTATATAGTGATATATAAAAAAACATATGGTATAATGTTGGGTTATTGCAAATGGCAGCCTGATGTATGTGCACATGCATGTCAAAGCACATTTAAGAGATCCATTAAAATAACATCTAAATCTATCATTTCTTTGGCTAAGTGGGTGTAGTTCAAGTTTCAAGTATATTTCATTTGAACGTCTTGTTAATAGCATTGAGATATTTTTCAGTCTGACTCCTACGCTGCATAGTAATGAGTAACTGCCAAATTAATGGCCCATTAATTTAGACTTGAGTGACAAAAAATTAGGTCTCTGCCTTTTTCTCTCTCCACATCATCTACTTCATATCAGAGTTCATCTTACATAGTAATACTATAAGACACACGGAGTATCATGTTTCAAACCATCCCTGGAAATCATTCTGTTCAGTATTTGTAGTAGCATACTGTGATCAGACAGACATGTGACATTACTAACAACCATAAACATTCATGTCACTCTTCATCACTCACCATTTATTATCTGCGAAACAGAAACATCTCTGCGGCCATCTTAATTAATGGTGCATTTGAAACCGTCTCATTAATTTCACACAGTCTTACATTTACAGTGTATGCAATAATGTGTAAGAAGACTTGACAGAGGTAATGTGAGCACACTGCCACGGAGAAACTGTACCATGTAATCTGGTGTTGCATTACTATCATTATCTGTCCAAAAGCATCTAACAAATCACTCTTTAAACCCTATTTCTGGTCTCCACCAGCCCCTTCAACATGTGATATCAATACCTGACTCTTTAGCTGCTTACTCGTACACTCCACTAACTCACCAGCCAATACTGCAGAGGCAGCTGTGCAATGCTGTAGTGGCAAAACTACAACCTCTGTGTATTGTACTTACACATCATATGCTCTATATCAGTACAGGGTGTAAATGTCTTTGGAAATACTGATGTTTCAAAATAGGCCTGAAAGAGGTCTGAAGCATAGCCATATTAGATGGGACATAACACCAGCAGAAGGAAGCAGCCATCTTTAGTAGCAGAAAAAGACAGCACCACAAAGAGGCAGAGAGAAAGCAGTGAATATTAGACAATGCTATACTGATATACCATCATACTATTATAAACTATCAAAAGCAAAATTAATCGTTCTGCAGAAAAATGCTTCCCATTAGGGTTATATGGACCAGTATCACTGCAGCAGATGTTTAAGCTCACACAGGTGTGATCTCAGTAACAGTAAGCTCCATCTATCTGCTGATTGGAGGCACTAAAGCCGCAGGGTTTGTGTTGTCACAGCATCGAATTTTACAGTTCAACAGCTTTATAATGTTGCAGGAAATGCATTTGCAGCTTTCATGTATTTGTGATGCTGAGATAAAGAAAAAACAATAATGAATCTTTCAGTCTTACTTAGCAAAACATTTCAATCTGTTACTTCTATACTTTTTAAGATGAATGAAATCTGTCATGTTTGTGACCTGTGGTCACGGAGCAAATTTTAACCATTTTAACCTCATTCACACAGAAGATTCACCACACTATACTGAACACACAGTATATACTGCTTGTCCCTTACATAAACATAAAAAAAATCTTTAGCAAACAGAGTTTGAATTGTTTACACAGCATAAATATCTGGGCTCCCAACTAGTTTATTTGCAATGTCTTTACTTTGGAAAAGCACTAGGCTATAATGCCTCATTACTGCCTGTGTTTCTACAGATCGCATCAGCTTGCATCATCTCACCACCTCAGTGCTACTCCATATATGCTATTATTACCTTTTGGCAGGAACAAATTGCATATTAACTTCCTGAAGACTAACGCATCATCACAAACTCCACTGAGACGTTCCCTTTAAAGCTTCTATATGCTGCACAGTCTGACTGCACATTTGTTGAACACTATCAGCCCTCAAATGGACTTCATTTGTTCCAAATGTTAAGCATTAAATGTAACTTTCTAACCCAGTATTTGTAAAGTTAAGTACTTCATTTGAACCCATAAAACTGCATATGACAAATGAGACTCTTCCGCTTGATAGCCATTATGTAACACACCTAGGCAGCAATTTTGGGCGAGCATTTATTTAACTGCATGGTTTGTGTCATGGCAACAACACAATTAGCTGAAAATGGTTCTCTGTTTGGCTGTAATAAAGAAGTTGACTGGATGTCTGGGGATACGGTAGGATGTGTCAAACAACGACAATCTTTGGCTTTCTGTGGATTTCAATTCAGGATTCTTTTGGGTTTCTCCTTTATTATGCTTTTCGTACAATTCTCTATCCGATTGTCGGGGCTGTGGCTTCGACTTTTGTGTATTTTATGAATTTGTGAATGTGGGGTTGATTTCTGATGGCTATTCCAGGAATCAACTGGCAGCCAGATCAATGAGTGAACTTTGATATAGCGCTTTAACTTTATGGACTTTACATCAGGCCTACAGACTGTAAATGCAACTAACTGCATCGATGCTGCTGAGTGGGCAATTTGCACAGGAGAGCTGCGCTGTTGATGCCCTCCTTTAAACCCTGCAGCGGCTGCTGAAGATTGGTCCAGCTTGGTAACAGGAATCAACAAAAGGTTTTCCAAAATGATTAACTTTTAGACTGGATGTGTTACATTCAAACTTACTAAGGGACCTGCAGAGGCTTGTGAATTAAATCTGGGGCCAGACATGTATTACCGTGGCTGTCCGTGAACAGCTTACATGCCCTAACTATGGCCTTTGCTAATATAAATGCATGCTTGCATATTTTGCTATTGTTGAAGCTTTTAATTAAATTCATGAAACTCTTTTACAGATGTTCCATGTCTTTCCAAAATTCCTTTGCTTCATTTTGAAATATCTCAAGGCCTGTGTCTGTGTTGGTAAGAGTGGGTTGTCCACTGCTCAGAATGACACTGGGACAGCTCTCCCAGGTTGAATGCCAAAGTGACCTGAACCCCAAATTGCCACAAATATATGTGGACTAAAAAAGGTGCCACATTATTACCAGGTTATTTACCATTTTGTTAAAAATCTCAGTATCTACCATTTTTATGCCAGATATTGTTTCTCACCTCCAGATGTGAGTTGCATGTGCATAAACTAACCTGTTTTACTGCACATATAGTCCACCTGCCTGTTGTCTGTCTCTGTCTAAGTTGCACATATGTCAGTCACTGCCACGGTGATGGATAACTGAGCTGTCTGAGGCACAGAATCTACACCCACACTTCACTCTCGTCCTCTTTCAGTGTTGCATTGTCACCTCAATGTCACTGCAGTCAATGCTGGCTCATCTTCTAATGGAACAATTGGAGCTGATGCCTCGGTAACAAAGTTGGCCTGTCCTGGGTTTTGCTGCTGCAGTGGTGTTTTCAGGTTGTATCTGTCCAACAGTCTATAATCAGCAGCGTTTCATCTGAGCCTATCACATCTGCAAAATGAAGGAATTTCAAATTGGGTTCTGTCTTAATGACCTTGCAAATTTAGAGTGTTCGACTGACCAATTACTTTCCTTTGCTGATGCCTGCATAGATTCATGTTGGCCCGATGGCCTTTAAAGTGCTCTTACATCTTTTCCAACTGCAATTACTTTCTCATCTATTTACATGTGGATCAGAAAATAATCTCCAGGGGGAACAGCGATTTAGAAAAAAAATCTCCAGATGCCCTGTTTCCCAAGTCCCACAGCTTTTATCTAAGGCTTACTCATAGTCATATCATTAAAGTTAGTATACTCTATCCAAAATGTGTTTTTTTATAGAATTACCTTCAGTGATGAGAGATCTGCTGAAAAGACATTAATCAGTAAGTCAGCTGAAAGCATTTGTCCAGTGGTTCTTAAGAAAATCTGAAGTTTCACTCACCTTAAAGTCAGAAGATGTCTTAGCTTTTGAGACTCTGTGATAGACATGTCCAATATATTCTTCTAGTTTATAGTCTAAACTACAGATTGGTGACCAGAACAAAATAAAATATTCTGCGTATCTCTGTATTAATGTAGTCAGGATTATCAGATATTGCGGTCATATTTACAGTCATACTGTGGGTACCATTTTCTGCCTAATTTGCAATTGGTTCTACATAAAATCAATTTTTAATATTACATTAGTTTCTTCTCATTCTGAATTATAAAAGAGATCTTTAAAGATTTGAATTCAGATATGGCCTGTTTTTCTCATGTGTCTGCACATCTTTCATGTCGTGATTGCAAAGCCTTGTTCCTCTATTATTCTCTACTTCAAACATCAATGTTATTTCTATCTCTCACCCATTATTTCCATCACTCCCTCTAACCTGCTATCAAACCAACAAGGTTTATAAGTGCTCTTGCAAAAGGCCAAGGTCCTACCAAGTTGCAAACAGCGCCACCTAAACAAACTGTGTCTGGAGTGATTTTATTGATTTCTGTTCATTTCAAGACTTTCAACTGAGTTTTATTTGGATCGGACCAAATCACAACAGTCACCTCAAGGCGCTCTATATTATAAGGGAAAGACTATACAATCCAGAGGAACCCTCAAGAATCAAAACAACCCTTCATGATCAACCACTTAGCAACAGTGAGAAACAAAAATTCCCTTTTAACAG
>VOQJ01013539.1:12610-28126 GCA_015052665.1 Apistogramma diplotaenia | reverse complement strand
TAGGGCACAATGACATCACCGGCTGGAGACAATACCTGCAGCTGTGGAGATGTGACTGCTGAACCAGTAAAACACTTGAATTGGGGGGGAAAGTGCATGTGTTCAAGTGTAGAAGCGCAGATATGCGACAGAATCACAAATATTATAATTATAATTTACTGAATGAAAATCAAACAGTGACATGCACAGCTAGCTGCAGGAAATCTCTCATTTTTAAAATACAAAAGAAAGAACCACAGCAGATTGACTGAATGATGATCATTTAAATCGTTTATTAAGCAAATACACAATAACTCAAGCTTTCAGCCTCACCAGTGCGCCGCTTTCCCTGTTTTACAGTAATGTAAACCGAATATTTAGCTTTTTAAACAAAACATGTGAAGGTAACACTCTGGACTTAGTGAAATAGTGATGAATATCTGTCTGATTTCTTTATAAACTCCAGCCACATGAAGGATCAACCACAATGTCTGTCACCAAGTGAGCTTTTTTTCCCCCCCTTCAGCTTGAGTAAGTCATCTCTCTTATCAGCAGCTCTTAAGTTATTCAGCCTTCAGAGGATTCAGCTCACATTCAACATTTAATATACTCAGTGTGGGGGTACTAAAAATCACAGAAGGATGAAAGTCGCAGTATTAAAGTTCAGAAAAGGAATCTTCAAACTTTGTGGCTTTGGTTTAGATTTCTGTATAGAAAAAATAATGACTGAATCACTCTGTTGGTGTGCTGCTGACCTGTACGATTCAGGTTAGCTGAAGTTTGTGACGATACCGACTGGGTGTCTGCGTGAGTCACCTGAACACGGTGCGATCTGATCACAGTCCTCACCTCCATCAACAGCCTGCTTTATCAGGGTCCAAAAGTCCATGCAGGAAGTGCTGGGTGAGGCGACTGATTTTTAACAGTTGACTCAGAGAGCAATGTTTTTAGATTTCCTCTGGGTCTTACGGATGAAAAATGTGTGCATTTAATTCAGTTCGTGCCCCAGTGAGCATTCCTCAACAGTCTGTGGCTTGTGTGTGGTCTAGTTTTTCTTTTTCTTGTCGTTGGATTGTCCCGCAGGAACGGGCTTCATAAAATAAGTGGGGTTTGTGTGGCAGCGCAGGGCCAGCAGAGCCGGAGCAGCAGCGAACAGCACATTGAGGGCGATAACGGGCAACCGTTTGTCTGCTGGGACTCGGTACGTGAAGGGAGTGCGGGAATGCAGAGATGCTCCGATATGGCACCACTGGGTCTGGAGAGAACAGCGGGTGTGGAGGAAGTGAACATAAAGCTTTCCATTTTGCTTGTGTGAGGAATTTGAAATCACAGCAAAGCCATTATAACCACAGATACCTGAGCCATGGCACCGGCGAAGAAGATGGTCCAGTCCAGCATCCAGCTACATCCAGGTGTTTTCAGACCATAGATGAAGACCGTCAGCAGGGGCAGTGCGTAGAATAAATACACCAGCATCTAAAAGAATTGTGCACAAAAATGATTAACAAAAAAACACAATATACTAAATATAATTTGACTCAGCTTGCTGGTCTTTTTTCCCCCCAGACTGACCATAACTCTGGGAAAGCCAACTGGATCTTTGAGGTACGGCTCATACTGATAGATGTAGGTGAAACAGGTGTCCAGAGGACAGTCCAGCACCACCTGGAGCACAACATGAAGAGAGAGTGACAACAAGAGCGCAATCAGAGACGCAATACTGACACACGTGAAAGGTGTCATGTTGTTTTACTTACAAAGCCTCTGAAAACAGAGAAGGCCATGGCTCCCAGTAACAGCAGTGACAGAAGCAGGTCGACAGGTCGGGACAGCAGACTTCTCTTCTGCTCCGCAGCGATCTGAATTTTTTTAAAAGTTATTTTCACAGAGGCACTGTAAAACTTAATGTGTCTAGAGGTAACTCAGCGGAGCTGCACGCGAGGACACAAATGTCCAACACAGTCGAATTGGATATTAAACAGTCCTCAACCGGCCTGCTCACTAGCATGCAAGTCTGTGTGATGTCCCACTGAGCCCATGTGGGAATAAAGCAGGTAACTGTCTGGAAAAATCACAGCAAGCAGGTGGGTGTTATGCATCCTCCTGCACCCTCTACCTAGAGAAGCATCACCTGAATGAAACGTAGTATTTCAAGCAGTGAAAATGCAGTTCATGTGGGCCATCTAATACTGCAGTACATGATAACAAAGGACAACTTTGGACAAATGTCCTGAAATGATTCTTCTGATACCATCTGGAGTGCCTATTATACACATGCTAACTGGAGAACTTTTTACCTTATCTGCTGTGATGACTTGCTTCTCTCTGGGTCTGTTAAAGAGCAGCGATGCTGCCCAGAAAGGCACCAAAACGAAGGGGACGTTGCTCCAAAAGGCCGGTCGAATGTTAGACCCATACTTACCTGAACAAATGAGAACATTAGCAGCATATACTGGAATAAACAACTGTGCTGATGTAGCCAAACTATGCGACTCTCACCAATGACCACTCCTGGGATGTGAACAATTTGACAGGCGATGGAGGAGCCTGCCCACAGCAGGCCCAGGCTACGATATGACTTCCTGCACGTCAGAAAGTCAAGAGGATTCTTCAGAGGTCTCACTGAAACACACAGCTGAGAGTCTGCGACAGCAGCGATTAAACTTACCCAGAGAACATGCGGTGGATGATGGTGAGGAAGAGGATGAAGTGAACAACACCCTCCCAATAAGACATCATCACAGCGTAGGCAGCACTTAGATGAGGCTCACCCTGTAGGAGAAAAAAAACTTTGACATTTGAACTTATGAAATGAAAAACAATGAGTCCAATAGAGAAATGTGAGAGGTTACCATCTTTATATAGAAGCCCATGAAGCCAGAGATGAATCCATCCTGCTCTAACGCATTGATCAGGCCCACCACGCAGGTGAAGGAAAACACTGCAAATACTGCAAACACACAGAGCGAAATAACAACTCCACACCTTTGCTTTACGCGTTTACATTAAAGTGCGTGTTTGTGTGACTATACCATAGAACAAAGGGTCCACTTTAGCCTTGTGCTGCACAGTGATGAGGAGGAGGAGGAAAACAGACCCCAGGATGACCGCTTCCATTCCCAGGATAGCAAGAGGTCTGAGGACGGTTAGAGAAAGACAAGTTCAGAGGCCATCAAGTTAATCTGGAGGGCATCAATCAGTTCATTAGGATCCAGTTTGATCAGATTCGGACCATTGTTGGCTTCATTTTGTGCTTTGCAAATATCAACTCGAGATCAGCGATGACAGGAGAGAGTGTAAATCCAATTTTACATTTAATTAATAAAAAACATTAATCGAGTTTAGCAAAAATCTTCTCAGCTTTCATAATTTCGCCACAAAAGCAGAAAGTTTAGACAGATAGAGAAGACCGCACTTCTAAAAGAATGTCATTTCGGTTATTTGATTTCTTTCAAAGGTTTCTCGGCTCATTATTCGCGAGATTTTCGTCGGTGAGATTTAACAGCTCGGAGCTGTTGAATATGTATCGCTGACTCATTACGGAAATTAGAGTTAAACTCTCTGGATTAAACGCACGCTGATTAACACTCGTTAATTTGGGTGATATAATTTAATTCCCAAGGCCTTATACACTCAGCTAATTTACATTTACTTTTTAACAGTTTACCGCACACAGCTTAAATTCACAGTATTATATATTCAAGGTTTAGTGAATTTCCCCCCCCCCCTCCTGCGGGACACCTCTGAGTAAACACGCCCTTTCCCCCTCAGGCTGTGGGCCGCTTCATAAACCCACTGAAATCATACAGATTAGACAAACGATCACACACACGCACACACTTACTCTTGAAGCGCAGGAATGTTGTTCATTGTGTATAAAACTCCAGGTGCCAGAACAGAAAGGAGAAAGACGCTGATTTGTGGAGGAAGCCTCATTGTTGCGAGCGTGTCGTTTGGCCTCTTTGGGTGAAGCTTAAAAATGCTCCACATAAAGGATGTGTCCCCCCCTAAACACGGTTACAGGCTATGTCATGTTAAAGCAGCGCCCTCCGCGCCGCAGCTGAAGAAAGGATGATCTGAAGCAGCGCCACGTCGCCTTTTGATCTGTGATGAAACCTTCAGCTCCAATAAGCCTGCTGCTGTCTTGCAGGTGTCAAAGTTCACCGCCGGCAGGAGTCACCTCTAATGAGAGAACATTTAAAGGGAGAGTAATGCAAAGTTGAGATCGCGCTGCTGAATCGTTCATCGTGCGCAAATCCCGCATTTTTCTTTCTTGGTTTTTCCTTACATTCTCTGATTTGTGATTAAAAAATGTTTTTGAACCCATCCCGCATCCACTCAGTGCTTGTACAGACTGCCACCTGGTGGACGCTACTTCTCCATTTCAGTATCTTCTTTTGCTTGAGGGCTTTTTAATTAATTTTTTTGTGCTTTTGCTTTCTAATCATGCGGTTCGTAGATATCCAACACCAGATGAGTCTGTAACATCTAGTCATTACACACGTGATGTCCGGACAAGTGTGGTCTTTAGGGTCTGATGGCCCGTGGGGTTGATTTAATGAACCATCTGTGCTGTTTGGTGTAAGATTAACTCCTCCGTCTGATGTCTCCAGTCTTGATTAGATTCTGGATTATATCTTACAGAGAACATAAAGTTCAGAACAAAGATTACTTTTTTTTAGGTCAGGGTATTGTTCAAAACTCATAATCGGTGTGACGTCGTTACACAGCTTCTGTTTCTTTGCAAAATACTGGGTCATACTCCTTTTTTTTGCGCATTGCAAAGATTGCCCACATTCATTATACAAATGCATCTCAATGATGAGCAAGTGTGTGTAAAGCAGGTCTACATCCAGCACACTCTTATCTCCTGTAACAAAGCTGCTGAAGAGGATTATGCTTCTGTTGCCTCAGAAACTTAGTCACCAGTTGAAAGCGAGAACAGAGAGGGGTGGGGAGTCCGCGGAGAGAGCAGAAACAGACAGAAGGGCAATACTATTGAAACAGCCTTTCACACACGCAACAGTTTTTTGTTGTTGTTGTTTTTTTTTTTAAGCTGACACAGATTTTTTTTAAAGCCCACCCCCTCTGCCACCATGTGGCACCCTTTGCTTATCGGCATCATGACAGTAAACACCTCTTTGACTGTCTTCTACTGGGCCTTCATCCTGGGCGATGCTTACTACAAGTGGCTGATGGAGCCGGAAGACAAACCCAAGAAGGTGGTCACCCCAGCTTGAAAGAGCCAATATGGATCTACATGACTGAGTGACTGAATGTTATTTGCTTAGGACTAGTCCGCTTGAGTAGCTCAGCTTGTAGTCCTTACGGTGAATTTCTGCTTATTTATTTATTTATTTTTACCTGGAAAAGACTGAACTGAAACCCCCCCCCCCCAAAAAAAACCCACCAGACCAAACTAATGCAATCCTGCAAGCTGACGAGAAAAGAGCCGTTCTTACAGGTAAAGTGTGAATTTATCTTAATTTAATCACAATTCATTTGCTATTTGATCTTCTCTTGTGTGTTTTAGTTGCATTTGTTGTTTGCAGTGTGATTGAGCTGCTCAAACTGCACCCCCCCCTCCTCATCCTCCTCCTCCTCCTCACAGGCAACAGGTTCTTCAGGTGATGCGAAATGAACTGTTTAAGCTTTCGCTGACTCGCTGAAGAGGTTTTGGTGGTGACAGTGGTGTGAGTCAAGCAAATCCTGTAAGGATTATTAAAGCTCACCTCTAAACTAGCAGGGACGGTGTTACTTTCTTAACAGCCACGTCTCGAGACACGTTCAGAGACCTCGTCTCATTTCTTCTTTGCATCCCGTCTACCTCGATTTCAAAATTGCTGCGTTTCCGTTTGTATTCGTTTTGCTTGTTTTTGCTTTCTTGTTTTGTTTTATATTCCTCCACAATATGGCGCACGTCTTCTACTGGGGTATGCACCCAGTCTCTTGGTTCATTCTCTTTGCCAATATAACTTTCACCGTCATGGAGTGGAAGTTTCTTATCAGCCAGTTCGTCAAACTTAACTGGAAACCAGACCAAGCGCAAGTCAAAGCTTAAACCCTGGAGGAAATCATCTGCATCCTGATGCACCGAAAATATTTGTGAGGATGAAAAGTCCTAAGTGTTCACATGTGGTGAAAAACAATGACTGTGTGGCGTTTGGCTTTCCTGTTAAACACTAACCGTCTGCAATGTCTTTGTGCTTATTTCCAGAGCTGCCTCTGTACAATTCGCACCAGAATCCAAAAAGGAAAAAGCCGAGGAGTCGTTTCATGTCTTCACTACAGGCAAGTTCATTTCGTTTCCCTGTAACACTTCAGTGCAGTATTGTTTTCCATGTCACCTCTGTCATTTTTCTCATCTTTTTTTTTCTCATAAAAACAGAGTTGCTCTCTTGCGCTTCATCATTTCTTTTACAAGAGTCATTTATAAAGGAAATCGTGTTAAGATGCACACTCTTTCCACCCGTGAGAATATTGTGCTTTGAGTTATTGCCATCTGCTCTGTTAGAGAGCAAGAACTCAGTTGTGAAACTATTGCTTCATGTTAGCGAATTATGTGACAAGACATATGAGAAGTGGACATGCTGTGGATAAGATCACTTTCAAGTATTCATGAAGTGATGCCAGTTTAGACTTGAGAGAAAGTGGGTTCACTGTAATATATATATCATTATGCAATGAGCTTATGAATATAAGCCTCTTTGGCATATTACTGTCCACCTCTTCTCACTCATATCTCTAATCCCTACAGATGGAAAGCTGATATTGCTCTGTGACAGACTCAATCCTATTAACTCTGTCTGTCCTATATTCACCTCTCCTCTGTCTCACACTCCTCGTTCTCCTGGACCGAGGACCCTCCGTGCAAAAGGCGAGAAAGAGGAATTCTGGGATTTAAGTCTAGACGATAGATTAGAAGCACTGGCACATGGGTGGCATCAGCCCTTACTTGTCAGCTGAACTACATTTCTGTCGAGCCATTTTGTGACAGGGAGCTGTCACTGCTGAGAAACAATATTCTCATCTTTAAACCATCCCCACTTTCCCACCTGTCACTCAATCACCATGCCATTTTCACAAGATGCAGCAGATGTTCAAAATGTTCTAATGCTCAGTTCGTTTCCCTCCTCCTCTCTGGTGCATCTGCATCACCTGTTTTCCCAACATTCACAGTGCAGGAGTGAAGGAGCTCGGATCTGCAACAAGACAAAAAATCTTTCATCACCCAAAGAAAGAGCCCCAAAGCGTCAACACGCTCTTTGAGCTGACAATACCATAAAAAGAGTTTCAAAAACCAGCCCAGACAAAACATGAAGCAGCTACCAAATGTGTCCCTGAACACCTCAGGAGGAGCTCTGCTTTCAGACTTCACACAGCCAGTGTTTGAGCATCGACAGCTCCTCCAGCTGTCTAGAAGGAAGGAGGAGGAGGAGGCCTATTTTGTGGACTACGTCCCCCCAGCGAGAGATGCTTTAACTCTTCCTCCCAGTGTAGTCTATGCCCTAGTTGGGATGGTGGTGATTATTGTGGCCACCTACGCCATAGTGGGACACCTCATTGATGACCTATTGCATGACCTGACAGGTAACCCCAGGTGGACGCATCCTGAACCGATGCCACCCTGGCATCTGTGTGTGGTGTCTTTGAGTCCTTTCTATCCCCGAGGTCTCGTGAATCAACATTTGATCTTTTCCTTGTTTTGATGACAGTTTCCTTCCTGTTCACCCTCTGCTTTGTGGACTGGAATAACCTTCCCAGTGGTGTCCATTATTATTTTTAAGGTGAATGCCAACAACTGATCAAATGACTGCAAAAAAAAAAAAGTAAATGTCTTGGTGGCGGATTCTGACAATTTAGTTTTGCAAAGCTCCTGACTGTTTTGACTGTTTAATATCAAAGCAGCAGAGCTGAGATGTGCTAATGTTCAGTTACTAGTGCTTCAACTAAAAAACACCAGAAATAAATATGCCTCTATGCTGCAGTTTGTTCACATTAGCTGGATGACATGACAGCTAAAGTGCACAAACCTGGTGGAATTCCCCTTTAAAACCTGCACAGAGAAGTCATAAAAACCAATGATTTGAATTCATTTCAATCACGTGCTGTTTCTTCCTACAGACTGGATATTTGGCCCCAAACCAGTGGATGACGACTCAGAGGGAGGGGGAGCAGAAACCGAGGAGGAGCAGCAGCCACTCAGCTTTTCCAGCAAGCTGATGAAGAAAGACGAGCTCAGAATGGAGGAGGAAAAAAAAGGTCTGCTGCCCGGTTTCCACCAGGGAGACTCAGGCTGCCGTCGTCCGTCCACCCCTCCTCTGAGAAGCGCCATTGCTCCTTCATACCCCGGAGAAAAAAGGATATCCACTCATAGTGTGACCTTCGCCTGCCCCGTGAACCCTTATGTCACCTCCCTTTGAGTTTTCGCCACAGCAGTTTTTGTTACATCTTATTTCACAGTGCAGTGATCAGTGATGTCCTCGCTGTAGTGATGCAGAGTCTGACGCACTTTTGTTTTATTCTGGTGTACTAGTTAGCGTGCAATAACTGTACAAGAAAATGCTTTCTTTTAACTTTATTAGTTATTAATGAACATGAGCCACACAGAAAGTTTGTTTCCCTTGTACCATACTAACATTCGCTGTCCAGTTGCTTATGGAACAAACTGTAAAGGAAGTGAGCTTTTAGTAAAATCTAAAAATGTTAATTTGAAAACACAAAAATTTCCAATTTGTTTACAAGACCAGATGGAAAGTTTGTAAAAGTTCAGAACAACCAAAAATTCTGAGAATTAAAAAAACAAAAAGCTTTTAAGCTTGCTGTCATGTTCCCGTTACACCACATGTTGTTTTAATGTGTTTCGTCACTTTTCCTGCTCTGGTGTTGAACTAAGCTTCTGTCCAATAAACAACTGAATAATACAAGCTCGTCCCTCCTGTCTTGTCTGCTTCTATTAATCCGTCTTACCTTTCTCTAATACCTGCTTCTGTCCAGGGTGATGACCTTGCTTATGAATGCAAAGGATTATTGCACCTTAGCATATTAAATACAGCTCAATGAGATAGATAGATAGATAGATAGATAGATAGATAGATAGATAGATAGATAGATAGATAGATAGATAGATAGATAGATAGATAGATCTAGAACACAAAGGCAGTTTGTATGAAAACAAAATGAAAAGTTCCTCCAGATGAGACAGTTTCACATGTAGGTTAAAGCTTGATTTAGTGGCCCTTACCATGTTTTATACAGAAAATTATATTCATGATCTTATGAATTTCCAGTAATTTTGTTGCTATGTGTACATTACAGTACAGTTAACCTTAAAACTGGAAACTACAGCATTTCTTCCCGATGTTTTTGTATTTTGCACAGAATGTTAAATCTTTATGCCGGGCTCTTAACACAGCGATGACGCTGAGATATTAAGAGGGCTCACAGGCTGATGGCAGAGACAGCCAGACCGCAATGGATGTACCAGTGGACAGCTTAAACGTCCGTCACAAAGAGGAAGATGGCACAGTGTTTTTTGAGTCTTATATCCCACCTTCTCGGGATGCTGTCCACCTGCCAACCTATGTCCTCTATTTGCTCATAGCTCTCTTCATCGTGTTTTCGGTTCTCTACGCCATCACCGGCCATCTCATCAAAGACCTCATCCATGACTTTGCAGGTTTGTTACCGTACCAGTAGCTTTTTGAAACCAGAATAATCAAACCCCAAGATACTGACAGCCCTGGCTTCCTATCCTCTTTCCTGTCTTTCTATTCTCAAGACTGGCTGTTTGGGGAGCAGCCTGCAGAAGTGGTGGTGAACTATTGTGAGGCCAAAGATAAGTTCATGGCAGACTGGTCCCCACAAACCACCCCTGAAGTAGAGGCAATGGCGCGAGAAGAGGAGAACAAGGTGATTGACAGAGACTTTATGAAATCTCCTGCCATCTGGATCATCTCTGCAGAACCACGAGGGACGAAAACAGGACCCCGCGTGGTCTTTGGGAAAAGAACTTAGATGCAGGTTGACTGAAGAAAATAAATGTGGAAGACCAGATCAGATCAGAGACTTGCTGTCATTACAGACCTTCTGTATATGATGTGAATATAGATGATACTTAGATTATAATACTTAGATGATAAAGATAAAGGAGCATTTATGTGTGAGGCTCAAAATATATTAATATATTTAATTACTATACAGGAGGAGATGAGAAAGTGTATAACGTGGGAAAAATGGTTTCATTGTAGCTAGTGCATGTGTCTTGTGTGAAAGTAATATTAAGTAATATTATTGTTAATTTATTACTGTTAGGTAGCCTCGGGTAGTCTCGCTGATACAGATTTTCTTCCTCTTTTTTTGATGAATTTTGTTGATTGATCCGGGAGATCCATTTGCGTGCAACAAAGTGTTCATATCATTTTTTCATGTTCAGTTTGAATAAGTGGTAAAATTGTAACTACTGTAAATAAATGTAAACAGGGAGATGTAAGAAGGTAATTATTTTAGCAATATCAATACCAATGCTTGAGTGGTCTTATAAGGACATCTAGCGTCTCTTGTGGTCATTGCAGCTGAAGACCGGTGCAGCGTGGAAAAGGTGTGGAGGTGGGGGTGTTCGCTGGAGCGTATCCTGGCCGTCAAAGGGCGGGAGGCAGGGTAAATCCTGGACAGCCTTTCACAGGGATAGAGACAGACAACCAGTCACACCTATGGACAGTTTAGAATCACCAGTCAACCTAACCCCACTAACTGCATGTCTTTGGACTGTGACCGGACAACCCGGAAAAACAAAAACACGCAGGCACGGGGAGAACATGCAAACCATTGAAAAACCAGTAGAATTAAATTTAACTAATTAAAAAAACATGATTATGAGCATGGTTTAAGTAATCATTAGGTTTAAGGATTATTACTTTATATCTTTTTCTACCTTAGATAGATTGTAGTTTCACTTGATTTCTGTTTTGTGCAAACCATCTGTGATCCTCTGAGATGAGCCTCTCAGTTAGCCCTGGTGGGTCCAACAGGGATCAATCTGAAGCTTGACCGGAATGTTGTAGGTCACAAGCAATGTTGCTGTGTCAGTGTGCGCAAACGTCCGCCAAGCACCGGAAAAGAACTAAATGACAACCTCAGCCCAGGAGATGGCGCTGTGGTTAAAAAAAAAAATAATAAATGCTCCAAAAACTGCATACTGCCACGTGGAACTTCGGGGATCACGGAGGTGGGGTGGTCTTCCAAGTGACATCCAGAAAGGCTCCTGATAGGGCAGTAAACATTAAACATCTCTACCCCGATATTTTCTTCTCCTGATAAAAGACCATTTGTCCTTCAGACCGGAACTAGCGCCAACTGTTTCTATTCTGTTCAGTTTTGAGAGCAAATTGGCTCCACGTTAGTTCTGTGACTCCTAACAAGATTACCAAAGCTGCATCCGCTCCTCACATCCACTCGCAAACAATGGCGCAATCTTATTAACGCTGTCCCCCCTAATCCCGTCATCCTTTCAGAGCTCCCCATCACCGCCACTCTCTTCAAACAGATAAAACCGCGGCCAGTGTCTGCAACTGCGTGGAAAACAGAAAGTCTAAATTTACTTTGTCAGTCAGGATTGAATAAAAATCCAGATAATAAGCTGTAAAAGCGGAGATGTTTGAATGCACGTAGACACGTTCACAAAGACTTTACAAGCATCCTGGAATTTAGTGACAGAACTGAGTCGGTGTGATGAGATTACAGGTTAAGGGATTAACACAATTTGAAGGTTACAGTATGGTTAGCCTACAGTTTATTATTCTGATCTGGAAGTCATCTGAATCTCTGAAGCAGGCTTACTGTAAATGCAATTTTTGTTTCATTTGTGCATTCCTGGTGGGAAAAGCCTGCTGTGTTAAATTTGATACATTACACCAGTGTCAAGCACTGGTAAACAGCTTCCGGTCCATCAGTAATAAGACTTCATGTCCATCCTTTATTGTTTCAAAACAATTTTACATCCAACCTGCAATGGAAAAAAATGTAAAAGATTATTTTGCTATTGCTCTTCAGAGCGTGCACCTGCATGATATATGATTTGGCTAATTGTGCATTTATAGTATTGTTAATTCATGTATACTGTCCCTGTCAAATGAACTAATAAATAAAAATAATAAATAATAATAACAGAATTACTCTGTGACATTTTTTTGTTGCAAAAACAGGAATTTTTGAAATTTAAAATTAAACCCAGCGATGCACACATTACTGCTAAAGAAGGCAGCCCAACCCTGGCATCTATATCTTGAACAGAGTGGGTATATTCCCCTTCGCAGCTGTTCTCGTGGAGGGCTGAATCAACATCAGTGGCTCTCTCTCGTGTGGGCTGGCAGCATCCTTTGCTTTTCATTTTCAGGGCGCGCATCCTCACACACACCCCCTCCAAACCTGAGCGGTGCGCGATGCCTCGGCCGCTGCGGATAGCATGCTCCCGTGTGGTTGTGGCCCATATACTTCTAAAAAAATGAGTGATGTACGGGTTATTTGAAGGCAGCGGCTTTCCGGCATGGATGCCCGGTAACTGAAGGAATAGCCTTTATGGAGTGGAGCTCATCGTCGCCGGAGCAAATCTGGGGAGAGTCAGAGAGGTGAGGTGGCAATATATAGCTGTTTGTGTGCATGCGGGGGGAGACACCGCAGCGGAAGCCTGGTGCTCATCTGGCATTTTAACAAAAAATAAAATAAATAAATAAACGACCATAGAAACCCTGGTTCCAATCAAAGCGCTCACTGCGGTTACAGTCAGGCTATTTCAATTATTTTCTCTCATTTGATGTTCTGTCCATCTTCCAGCCTGGATAAAGGCCATTTTCTCCTCACAGGGCTACTCTATCACATACAGGAGCGACGGATCAGTGAATAAAGCTATCGGGGTCGCCGGTGACCGAGATTTCTCTCTCTGATAGCCAGATTTTTCCTTAGACCGGCTACATTTGCAGAAGGGTTTCTTCTGGAATATGCTATTACAGACGCGCTTCGCGGGGGTCATTTTGGCCTACTTTGCAGGAATAAACAAACTGCATGCACTAAATAGGCTGTTTAAAGGGCCCGGTTGTATAGGAGGGGAGTAGAGCCCCGGAGGCACTTAATGCAGCTGTCCTAGAAGTGATAACTAAGAATTGCATTCCTTCATATACGCCTGGTCAGTGCTTAAGAGATGAAAGCATGACTTTCAATAAATAGAAAGGTTTTTGACAATCTCACATAACTCAAATTCTGCATGCGCTTTGTCACAGCCTAAGCCCCCGCCCCCCGCATACAGGGACACGGTGACCGATATCTGCATTAAGAAAACAGCTGTGGAAGACACTTGTGATTTTGATGCACTCTTTACCAAAATACTTCAGCACGTATACTATCTGTCCACCTGGTGAACTTTTAAACCCTTTGGCATGCAAGCAACTGTCTTTACATTTTCTGACCCTGCAGCTGTCCGGGGAAATTGCCCCGAACTTGAGGGAGGGGGGGCACTGATGGGGAGTGACAGTTGGCAAAATTTTGGCCAAATATGTGTGTATACTGTTTGCATGTTGCCCCAGTCTGCATCTCACTGCTGTTAGTTCTAACCCGAGAGGGGGTGACTGTAAAAGTAAACACCCCCTCTTTCTTTTAGCTGGTAGATTGCGTGGCAGAGTGACTGAACTCTGACCCAGCGGCTCCACCCTTCTCTCCCCTGCTGACTCTCCTCCGTGACCCTCCATCTCTCTTACTCCCACACAGAGGTGCAAATGACATCACGCTGTTATACTGAAAAGGATTTTAGTGGCTTTTAAGAGCTCTTTGTTTTTAAGGGCACAAAGACAGAAAGAAGGTCAATTACTTGCCCGTTTTGTGTTATGTCGCAATGCCGTAGGCTTTTGTTTTGTTTTGGCTTTTAAATGCTTTCATTAATGTTTCACTAACTCTCGTCTGTTCCGTATATATGTGTGCTACCCATTCTGACTCTGCTTTTTTCGCCATTATTCCTGACAGTGCTGAGGATCCTTCATCTAAAACCACAGGTCACATGACAGGTGTGTAGCGTTCATTTTTCTTTTATCCCACATGACTTTGTATTTCCACGAGTTACATTTTACAAAATGCAAATTCTCCTCTTGTTTAGATCTGTGCAGCGATGAAACAGACAACTCTCCTCCTCTCCAGCTTCACACACTCAAGCAGTTTGAACAGGTGAGTCTTTATTTTTAGACATCAGTCAGTTTGATATGAGGGACACGACGTATTCTTCTTCGCCTTTATGCTGCATTTGAATGATGTGCCCGATGAATATGTGCTTTACACTGCCATCTAGTGGACGCGTGGGTTCATTTAAAAAAAAGGCAAGATCAAGTCACAGTGTTGAAGAAATGAGGATAGTCTCATCCAGGAATTCACGCATATATTGAAACCGGAGAAGATGTTTTAAAAATAGCGCACGGAAAAGGAGAACACCTGCAGCTGAGAAATGTGGATGGAAAACTCCCAGAACTCTCCTGGTATTATAAATCTGCCTCTGGCTACTGTGTGGCCCAGTTTAGATTTTCAGTCTCTCGCATTATTACTGGGGATTGTAGCAGTCGCATTTTAGAAGAGAATATATTAACGATTCTTTTTAATGTCTGGCTGGGTGCAGAGTATCACTGATGCAAACATTTTACTGTTTTCTGCACTTTTAACAGAGAAATAGATTATTAAAAACACAAGACACATTTTTTCTTAGCTACTGGAAATTGGGGAGTGTGTATAAAAATGGCAGTATTTCCAAAATAGCTGCTGCAAAATTTCTGTGAATCCTCTTCAATTAGTTTGATTTGAAATCCAAATTGCTGGTGCACAGAGGCAAAACTACAAAAGAATTGTGTCTTTGTGCAGCTGACTGAACATGTAGAACTTGTTTATTTATGCTGTAGTGCTTTTATGTTCACAAGTTTCCCGATGCATTACTAAATTGAAAACTGAGAGTAAAGAGGGATGATTTGTATATATTTTTCTATCAGTTTACACAAGCACAGGAAAATCAGACTTTTTCTTAAAGGAACAGATGGACAGTTTTGCTGTCCTGGAAAGAATTTAATAAAGAAAAACATCACTTTATCCTGTTAATGATGCACATGAATAGCTACAACAGTATCTAACCAAAAGAAGCTGCCCTACATCTGTGACATTTGTGTCCTGATTAAAGAAACCTGATAGACTGTGAAGCTTACAGAAAAATATTCTTGATCAAAGCAGAGCCATGTCATTGGTATAGGAATATTTAACAGGCATTTGAATTATACGGTGCTGTGAAAAAGTACTTGACCCTGTTCTGATTGGTTAGTTCTTTGCATGTTTGTCACAGTTAAATGTTTAAGGTCATCAAAATCATTTTCATATAAGACAAAGATAACCCAAGTTAATACAAACTGCTGTTACCATTGCAACTGCACAAAGCAGGAGCCACTGTGTGTGTGTCTGCGTGTGTGTGTGTGTGTGTGTGCGTGCGTGCGTGTGTGTGTGTGTGTGTGTGTGTGTGTGCGT
>VOQJ01013539.1:0-12590 GCA_015052665.1 Apistogramma diplotaenia | reverse complement strand
TATGTTAGATATGGTTTTTTTGTTTGTATAGTGGAGTGTGTGTGTGTGTGTGTGTGTGTGTGGGTGTGTGTGTGTGTGTGTGCGTGTGTGTGTGCGTGTGTGTGTGTGTGTGTGTGTGTGTATGAGACTATATTGTGTGTAATCTAAAAACTCACCATGAAGCTGATGTCATCCCTGATGTTACGTGGAGACTCTGCTTGGCGCCCAGCCTATCTTTACTCTGAATTATTTAGCAACAGCATGTAACCTGACACTATAATGGGCACACTCACTGAAAGCATCAAGAGCTAAAAATGATGTAATTGTCTCGTCCGTCTCTGTTTGATACAGGCTTTTCACACCTGATTTTAGCTCAGGGTTAGCTCAGGGTTGTATTGTTAGGACAAGTGGAACCGCTTTTCTTTTGTGGCTCTTAAGTTCACTTCTTTCAGTTCTCTGAGGGACATTCAGGGATTCTCCACTGTGAGATTCAGGACACCTCCCTATTAATAGCACCGAGGCTCACAGCTCCCAGGTCTCCTATTTCTTCTAACTTCTTTCCACTTACCTCCCCATTTCACTCCCACCAGCCTCTCTAACTTCATTCCCCAGAGCAGGTTAGCCTTTTTGAGGCTTAACTATGAATTCTTCAATATCATTATCAATGTAACAGGAAAGAAATAACTCATTAAACACCCAAAAGACACAAAATAACATTGCACTGTGCTCATTTGTTGCAACCAATCAGCCATAAGTCTGTTACTTTGCATGTAGCTTAGAAGAGCAATATAAACAAGTATTTAGCTCAACAATGTTAGCTGGCTTTAGCTGTTTGCTAACTTTGTTTGCACTGTTGTGCTGAAAGGAAGAACGTATTTGAAAGTTTATCTGTTATTTGAAAAATACTTGCAGCTTCATATAAGATAAATTTGTAAAGCATCCTAAGTGATTTTAATACAAAGCAACTGATTTATGCGCCAAGTCTGCAAAAATACCTAAATTAAGCAGGTCTCATAGAGATTGGCACAGTCCTAATTCAGCAGACAAAGGTCACCACTGATGTGCACAGATTTTTCTCAGTAGTTTGAATCCACACTAAAAATATGCTAGATTAAGTTACACTTGATCCTATTTATTTGTGAAGCAAGCAGACAAAAAGAAAAGATGAGAAAGCATTTCCCATCTCTCCCCTTCCTCTCCTCTTTTTGCAGAGGGGTGAAATTCCCGCTCATATCACAAGTGACTGTGAGTCCTTTTTCTTCCCTCCTCCTCTTCCCCTCTCCCCTTCCGCCCATCTCCTGTGGCAGACTGGGATTCCAGACATGTCTCCCCCAGTAAGATAAGCTCCTGTCCCCTTCCTGTATAGACACAACACATCATGGAGCTCACACGGCTGCATCTCTGACCGCCGGGCTGCAGAGTAGCCCTCTGCACTCCAAAACCCCTGATAACCTCAGTTTGTGCGCGTGTGCGTGTGGGAGTGTGTTAGGTTTAGTGTGTGTGTGTGTGTGTGGTTTTTTTATATTTTGCCCTTATAGCATTTCAGAGGCAAGAATGAACCTTTGTAATTTTTTATTCAGTATTTTTTTTGAGGAAGGCATGTCTTTCAGTTCTTGGACTCTAACAAGCGGGAAATGCTTAAGAGCTGCTGTCCTCTGAAATGGACTCATTGTCCCCTTGACATGGAGAAGCTGAGGACAGCTATTCTTTTTTGATCTATAATGGACATCATGTCAAGCAGCGTGGCTGCGCATTGACAGTCATGTCTAACGGTTACCGTACTTTATCACAGCACCTGAATGACCTGAAGAAGGAGAACTTCAGCCTCAAGCTCCGCATCTACTTCCTGGAGGAGAGGATTCAGCAGAAGTATGAGGAGAGCAGTGAAGATGTCTACCGCACGGTGAGTCAGACAGCTGTCTAATTATTAGGAAAGGAGTGGCAAATGGCTTGACTGGTGATGATGGTTGATTTTTGTGTTTAGAATTAAAGGAATTCATTCATTTATCAGTAACACGATGATGGCGCTGACAGACGTGTTTCACTGTGATTTGCTGTTGTTTTTGTTTTACCAAGTCCTTTTCTAACACATGGTTGCCCTGTGAAAGAATAAGCTCTAAGTAGCTCACTGCATAGTCATTTTTCAATATAGTTTGTTTTCCTGGCTTAGAGTGAGCTCCCTTTTCCTATCCAGGGTGTCTCATACTGAGACTTTGGGTTTCTGCTTAGAAACTTAACATCACCTCACAACTCAGAAACGGCCAGGACTCAATAAACCAGCAGAACTCAGCTGCAAATGGTTTATACTAAAGAATAAATGACATCCTGTCATGACTAAATATTTCTTGGATGTGTGCGAGCTCCAAGAAAAATAACTATGAGGCTTTTTGTTACAAATCAAAATGAGTGAGACGAACATTACCAAAGTAGATATCAAATTAACATTGACGTGCTCGTTGTTACAATAATAACAACTCAACAATAATAATAGTAGTAGTAGTAATAATAATAACCCCAAATTTAGACACCTCATTTTCTTTCCCAAATATGATGCATTTGCAGAGACTGTAGGTACCATTTTAACATGTTTATTTTATCCATACTTAATTCTTGCTGTTAAATTGCATCAACAACCACATTCATGTGTAAATCATAGATACAAAAGTCTGACCAGATTTACAATTGATTTATAAAACACAAACATTCATTTTATTTAGTTTTTTTTCTCTTTCCATTTAGATGTTCACATTATTATTCCTATTTAGTTCATGTGCAGCAAAACAACATGCTTTATATTAAATGATTTAACATGTGCTTGGAGCAGAGAGTACTGGTTTCGATTGGCAAATCTGTGGTACCGGAATTAGTCCTGGGAAATATTTGTATCAGTGATTTTTATTAAATAGTTCTTGATTCAAATTTTTGAAGTTTGCCAATTTAGATTTGCATTTGCACCACATATTTTTTTAATGATTTTTATATAAAAGCTTGGCTGTTACTGGAATTTCGATGATTTAAGGGAGAGAAAAAAATCAGCTAACGTTATATCTTCAGATTTTCTTGAACTATCGAATACACTGGTATGTGGATATATCTGTGATAGGCCATTATTGACCAACTAATCATTAGTTCTGTCGCGATTTTAGATGCAGGACTGTTTTTTGTTGCCAGAACATTTTCTCCTCATAATTACAGCCTTACCTATGTTCACAGAGCCTGTATGAGGATACCATGAATATGTTGCTTTGCTCTGCTTCTAAATGTGTCTACATGTCTCTGCATGTACAGTCAAGTGTGCACCTACCATAAGGTGACCCTGTTCAGCTGTCGTCTGTTTGCACAAGCCAGCATCTTTTCATCACTTTCGTTCTTCGCTGGTTCTAAATCCTTTCTGATTACCACCAACTCTTTGATATGAGAAAGCTAAATGGCTGCTTAATCCAGCCAAGCAAGACCTGAGCATTCTTCTTCTTATCCTCCAATATTGCAGCATACCAGCAGTGATTGAGTAAACTCGACCTCGTGCTGTACAGACATGCAACTGGAGTTTAATCCTTGCGCCTCACAATCCTCACTTTGTGTGCCTAAAGGCTAATCGCTTTCTTATTAAAGGCCAAATCTTTGTTCTGTGGATGTTATCTGACCTGAGCTGCTCGTGTCGATTATCGTGACAGAGTGATAATGTTCCCATCTTCTCTCTGAAGCATTTCAGTGTAATACAGTACAGACTGGCGTGTTGGTCCTGGGTACATAGTGATCTCTCCGAGAGCTCGAGAATCTCTATTTATAGAGCAGGCTTTAGTCCACTGATTTATTTATCACACGTGTCATCATAACACGTGTTTACATGTTTCACTTTTAGTCACGTAGTTTGACTCCCATTAAAATACATAATAATGTGTTTAATTGTTTCTTCAAAAGTAGCAAAAAAAGAAAAGTATGTGAGAATATTTGTGCTTTAAGTTAACTGAACCAAGAAGTGGTGATGCTGTAACAGTCAGAATAGTCTAATTATTTACTGAAAGCATATTCCTATGCAGGGCTGCCTACAGTATACACCTGTGCATTATAAGCTGTAAAATAGCTCAGCACTTTATAACTACACCAAGTATGGACACATGATTACATCAGCTATTGGGAAAACATGGCAATGTACCACAAATAACAGCATTACAAATAACAACTAAGTGTTAAGCTTTTCTACAATCTTTGGTTAATCATCTGTCATATAGTAGCATAAAAGGTATATTCAACCCTAAATCCCAAAACATGGGATAATGTGAAAAATGTAAATAAAAATAAAAGGCAACAGTTTTCAATCTCATGAAGCCCATATCATATGCATAATAGAACACAGAAAACATTTCAAATGTTTAAAATGAGAAACGTACTATTTTAAGAAAAATATTAGGTCATTTGAATTTAGTCACATTACATCTCAAAAGTTGGGAGAAGGCCGTGTTTCCCACTGTGTAGCATCACTTTTTATTTGAACAACTCTGTAAACATCTGAACTGAGGAGAGCAGCTGCTGGGCCTTTGGGAGAGGAATGTTGTCCCATTCCTGGGACAGCATTCTGGTCTGATTCTGGACTCTAGCTGCTCAACAGTGCAGGCTCTACTTTGCTGTATTTTTAATTTCATGATGCTCCAAATATTTTCAGTTGGTAAAAGGTCAGGACTGCAGGCAGACCAGTTCAGACTCAGGCCATACTGTTGTAATAGCTGCAGAATGCAGTTGAGCATCGTCTTGCTGAAATATGCAAGGTTATCACTGAATAATATGTTTTTTGCATGGGAGCTGCTGCTCTACAGCCTGTATATACATTTAAGCATTGATGGTGCTTTTCCAGATGTGCAAGATGCCAATTTCATAGGCACTGATGCACCGCCATACAGTACCATCAGAGATGCAGGGTTTTGAACCCAGCACTGAAAACAAGCTGGATGGTCCCTCTCCTCTTTAGTTCAGAGGACACGGCATCCATCTGACCACAGAACAGTGTTCTACTTCAGTCCATTTAAAATCAGCTTTGGACCAGAGAAGACAGCAGTGATTCAGTATTCACATACTCTATGGCTTCTTATGTAGGACTCACAGACAAACTTCACTGAAGGGTTGTTTATTGTGAAAGGACAAATGAACAGTGCTATAGTGGGCTGGACAGGTGCCCGGACAAAATACCAAAACCAACAGGCAAGGCGACATAGCAGAGGGATGATACACATCTACACAAACCATATATACACACGAGGTAATGAGAGGAGTGACAAGAGCCGGGAACACAGGTGAACCTAATCACACTAACAACACAAGGGAAGCAAAACAGAACACAACACACAGGGACAAGAAGGCTATCAAAATAAAACAGGAAGTAACATGAACACGATAGCCATGCAGACTTGACACATAAAAACACGGGGGAACCAGAAATCAGTATGCAAACAATAATAACTAACAGGCCAGGAAACTCAGTGAAAACAGAACCTAAAGGTACTAAAACACAAAATGCTGGGCACACAGTCCGGGACATCTTTGCACACAGAGATTTCTGCAGATTCTCAGAATTTTTTGATGATATTGTGCTTTAGTGAAGGAATGATAGGAATGTGGGGGGAGAGACGGGGAAGACATACAGGGTGACAGGCCAGGACTCAAACCTACGCTGCCTGCTTCCAGTTTCGCAGCATACCTGGTCACCTGCTCTACCACTGAGTCACCCCGGTGCCACACTTTTACTTCATATTTACTTAAACTATTACTTCTGAGAAACTGCCTTTCTAAGATGCTGTTTTTATACCCACTCATCAACTTGCAAAAATCAGCCCCATGGCCACTTTTCTGCCGGGCTGCGGTACTTTTCTCTTCCTTTTGTATTTAGGGGTGATTTGAACAAAATTCCACCAAAGATACAAATGTTGGTGACTGTTACAGTAAATTATGCTTGAGCAAGGTGTCACGGTGACTCACAGATGAGCAGGCGAGCATGTATGTAGCAGTGCAGGCGGCACAGGTTCCCATCCTGACCTGTTGCCATTGACTGCATGTCTTCTTCCATCTCTCTCCTCCTGCTTTCCTGAAAACATATGTTTACAAACCACTGCATTCTGTTTTTAGTCACATTTTTCACACTGTCCCTGCATCTTTGGAATTGGGTTTATAATCTACATGTTAGCAGTTGGATTTAAAAAAAAACCCATTTATTTCTGTAATTTACTATTTTTATATGTTTTAGTCTGGAAAAGTATGGAACTTTGACAGGGAAGTTGAAAATGTGATAGTGATGCCACCAGACTATGTAAATAGTATCGATTATAACAGAATGAGCAGGGTAATCATTCTAAGAACTTAAGCTCAGCGATGATATGTGAGTGCGTGACACTGTTAGCTGATCAGTCACCGTGATGCAGGTGTATTTAATTTATGTCTGGTGAGCCTGTCAAGTTTGAAGTGCAGCCATCTGCCTCCTCTTAGTTAAAGCTGATGTGTGGCTGAGAGCGGTCAGGCTAGGAAAGGCCAAAGTAACAGGTGCACAGTGATGGGTGTCTATATATAGAGCTGTTTGCAAGATGGTTCCTGTAAATCATGTTGTCGTCTCACACACACACACACACAAATACACAATTCTTATTATCAGAGCGGTAAGACAGGCTATTTTCGATCAGCTGTGCAAAACATTTGTTGCATAAGTTTATTGCATAATACCATAAATTGAGTATTTTTTTAGTATTGTTACCTCACCCACTGATAGGTGGGGGGAGGTTATGTTTCCACCCCTGTTCCTTTGTCTGTTAGCAACATAACTCAAAACATTTTGAACCCAAATTGATGAAGCTTTGTGGAAATTTCATTTCACTGACATTTTCAAGGTCAAAGGTCAAGGTCAACAGAATTTTTCAAAATTCTTAAATCAGTGAAGTTTTTTTTTTAGAGGATGCTATTATGAATAAACTGAATAAAATATATCCAGACAATATCTGCCATTATCTGTTCAATAACGGTGCAAAAACAATAAACAACAATAGTACGCACCATGAGGAAAGGAAAAGAAACTCAGAAACTGCAACACAAAACTATCTCCAAGAGGGAGACGCAGCCCTAAGCGGCACAAATAACATAAAACGTGGCGTTCGGCGCCGGAGCCACAGCAGATAACGCTGCACCTGTAAATAACAAAAAGGAAACCACCTCGGAGACATAGACCACGCATGCGTCCCACCGGCTACACCACACTCCTTCACGGGAGTAACTCACATCGACGCGTCACCAAGCTCTCAGCTGTGAGCTGCTCTCACACTGCTGTCTCTCTAGCTACTGTGACATCATCCACTGGTTTCTGAAGTCCTGTTTAGAAGCCTTGAGATGAGCTTTTCCACTGTTGCCATCTTTTTTTTAAAAAACACAGATTTGGTGAGGAGGAGCGGGATTATCCTACCACGGATAATCCTCATTTTTCACACACAGTATGTCCAGGTTTAATAGATTATTTTTTTATTCATATGACCGAAATCAAGTGACTAAGACCATGAACTCATGAGTGAAGTGTTTACTGTTTACCTGTATTCCCACAGACTTCCATAGGACTGGAAGTCTTTTGGCAGCCACAGTCAGTGGCCTTCAGATAGAACACAGGTTTAAAGCATTTCCCCTCTGGCTTCATTTTCAGACCAAGAAGCTACATCCATGCGTAAAATTTTATTTATTTATTTTTTTGCTTGTTTTTTTGTGCGTATTTTTGAAACACAGCTGTCTGAATTAAAGGGAAACAAACAATGCATGAAGGGGGAATAAAGTTGAAAATTTAAGTTGTCCACTGAGGACCACTGAGAGCTGCATTTGTTCTGGCCGCAGCAGAGAGACGCAGACAGACAGATAATCTGTCCTCTCTCACCTTCCCGAGGTCAGAATGGAAAGAACGATCCCCACGATTAAACTGTCTGTCCTCTCACTCGGTTTAAGAGCTCTGATTGGCACCTAAAATGCTCCCTGTGGACCTCAGCAGGTAAACAAACTGTGGAGTTCAGCTTTTGGCCACAGTGAGAGGGTATCTGAGCTGAATTCTCCAGCTCTAAATATACCAGCCGTGACAGCTCAGTCAGATGTTCTGCACGGATGACACACAACACCAAACAGCCGTGATTCACTCATCAGAGACAGGGCAATGACAGTGAGGGACAGATGTAATGGTTAAGGAGACTGAACAAGGAATGAGACAAATGAGTGCTAAATATGTGACAGAGATTTACACAAGCATACAATACCAGCCAAAGTTTTGGACACACCTTCTAATGCCTACATTGTCGATCTTTTAAAAATGAATGTTCTCCCTAGTTTGCGCTATCCAATGGTCCCAGTAAAGTTTTCTCATAAGGTTCTAAGAGAATTAAATAGCTGGTTTAGTTCTTTTGTATGGACACTATGTTGCTCGTCAGTAGAGTTTTATTTTTTTTTTGACCTCCCAGACATTTGAAACTATCAGTGTAGTTCTCATTTACGTGTCGCTGCTGACTGGGTGTGAAATACGCCAAATTCTGGACTGACATAGAGAGAGCTCCATGTCTGATTTATCCATTAAAATCCCTGCTGTTTTTTTTGTTTTTTTAAAAAGCCAAGTCCCGTAAAGCTGCATGTACCGATCCAATTACAATAGCCACGGCTTTGGCATGGCAAACAATCAGAAAATTAGATGGTAGGTCGCAAAGGTCTGTTTTTACTCAAATATGTGGAAACCCAAATATTTAATTGATAATAATTTTACAAATTGGATTGATAAGGGAATATCTAAATTACAGGATTTATTTGAAGGACCTTATCTGATGACACTTCATCAACTAATTGAAAAATATAATGTTTCAAATAAGGACTTTTTCCAGTACTTAGAGATTTGGGATTTTATTGGGAGAAACACTCTTGGACTGTCAGGACATATCAGATATAGAAAGACAACTTTTCTTGGCCAAGTCGTTTACTTCCATTAGCATGTTAACACCCTTAAAGGGAACAATGCAGGGAAAACTTCCTACATGAAGGAAATGTGGGAAACAGAGCTTAACTGTAGCATTACTGATGATGATGGAAAGATGTTTGGATAAATGTAAAAACCCTGAGTGTCTGTATCAGGGTCAAAGCAACTCAACTTGTGATTATTCACGGGGCTCATATTTCGCCTTATTTAAGGTAACGAATTCAAACCCACTTCAGCTTCACAGTGCTTGAAATGTAAGACCGAGACTGGTACCCTTACACACTACTTCTGGTCTTGTATTAAAGTGAAACTATTCTGGCAGAACATTGGTGGGGAAATGAACAAGATTCTGTCCATTAACTTAAATAATAATCACTTATTCTTGTTACTCGGAATAACTGATCCTGTTGTGACAAATATAAGAGAAAGCTCTACAGAATATTGACGTTTTGTGCTAGAAAGTGCCTTCTCCTGTACTGAGAAAATCCCTTCCAAGACACAATGGCAGAAAGTTATACTCAGTCATGTATCTGTGCATTACTTCACATGACGGTTGCATTATAAGGACGATGTGTTTGTCAAAACATGGAAACCCTTTTTGACATATGTTGGACCAAACATTTCAACGATTCTCATGAGAGCAGTCACACTGGAGTATCGAGCCATACTGTCTTGTAATATGCAATACTCTTTCTAAGTACTATTTTTTTTTTTGTGTTTATTCAAATGCAGATTTTATTTGACTGACTCCTGAAAGTGTATATATGGGCCAACTGCAGTGGTTTTTGTTTGTTTGTTTTTTTTGTATGTTTGTATTCTATATATTTGTTAAAAACCAATGAATAAATAATATATCATTTATCATATGCATATGCATATGCATATGATATATATATATATATATACATATATATATATATATATATATATATATAAAATTGTCTGTATTGTAGATCAGTACTAAAGTCATTCAAAGAAATGCATGTGGCATTATTTAATAAACAAATGGTCGCAAACAAGTGTTAAACAAACCAGATTATTTTTCATATTTTTGATTCTTCAAAGTCGGCACCTTTCGCTGAGATAACAGCTTTGCACATCGTTGCTTTTTCTCTCTCAGCTTTATGAGGTCATCTCCTGGAATGTGTTTAAGGTAACAGCTGTGCCTCGTCAGGAGTTAATTTGCCCTCTTAATGAGTTTGAGACCATCAGTTGTGTTGTGAAGAGGTAGAGCTGGCATGCAGTGAATCGCCCTATTTGAGTGATGTTCTAAACCATATTATGGCAGAACTACTCAACTAAGTAAAGAAAAACAAATCCATCATTATTAAAAAAATGAAGGTCAGTCAATCTGACACATTTCAGGAACTTTTAAAGTATCCTAAAGTGGAGTCACAAAGACCATCAAACACTATGATGAAACTGGCTCTCATCAGGACCGCTCCAGGAAAGGGAGACCAAGAGTTTCCTCTGCTACACAGGAGAAGTTCATCAGAGTTACCTGCCTCAGAAACCACAAGTTAACAGCACCCACATAAGAGCCCAGCTAAATGCTTCACAGAGTTCAAGTAGCATACAGATCTCAACATCAGCCGTTCAGAGAAGACTGTGTGAATCTGGACTTAGTGGTCGAACTGCTACAAATAAACCACTTCTAAGGAAGAACAACAAGAGGAAGAGAAAGGCTTGGGCTGAATAACACAAGGAATCCCTTCCAGACCAGTGCAAATCTGTCCTTTGGTCTGTCCTTTGGTCTGATGAGTCCAAATGTGAGATTTTTGTGCTTAATGGGACCATCATTTGTTTTACAACAAGACAATGACCCCAAACACACCTCCAGGCTATGTGAGGGCTGTTTGACCAAGAAAGAGGGTGATGGAGGTTGTGTCAGATGAGCTGGCCGCCACAGTCACCTGATCTAAACCCAGCTGAGATGGTTTGGGATGAGTTTGACCACAGAGCGAAGGCAAAGCAGCCAACAAGAGCTCAGCACCTCTTTGACCTCCTTCAAGACTGCTGGGAAACCATTTCAAGTGATGACCTCATGAAGCTGATTGAGAGAATGCCAAGTGTAAAGCTGTAATCAAAGCAGAAGATGATGACTTTGAAGAATCTGAAATACAAAACATATTTTTTAACACTTTAACACTATTAATAATGAGTTCCTTCATAGTCTAGATTACTTCAGTATTAATTTACAGTGGAGGAAAGAAATGAAAGAGATGGTGTGTCCAAACCTGACTGGTACTTTACAGCAAATTAAATGTAGATAGAGTGCTGTAAACCTAAAGGTTTTGCATATCTTATCCATATCCATTTGCATTGCATATCCATGGTTACGATTGTAAAAAAAACAAACCCTCTGGTTGGTGAATTCACTTACTGAAGCCTCAAGTTTTGCTTTTTTTTTGTGGCCATCATCTTTGTAGCCAGAAGTAACCATATTTGGATGAGAGGCTGCTAAGTTATTTTCTAACATTATCAAGAAAGGTAGAAAAGTAGCTGCAAACTAGTGTTAAATATTGTATCGTACAAAGAAAATACTAGAATTTCACTCAGCAAGACTTTTTAGGTTAGCCAATTTAAGTCAAAAGGCTGCAGCAGCACAAACACTATCGAGAGGACCAGTTCAGAGTGGAGGTCAAGCCCAGAAGAGCGCTAACCTAACATAATTTTAAAGCCACGGGAGACCACAATTGTTTTTTTTGTATTTATAAAATGTTAGCTGTTAGGTCTGAAGGTTTCTTAGCATGTAAGGACACATTTTTTGTATTGTACACTGAGAATAATGAAACCTTACAATTTGAGGTTTATTTTTTGGATTCATTTTACCTCACAGCTGTTGTATTATTAGGAGAAAGCAGAGGGGTATGTGCACCAGTAAGTGAGCTTATTGCACAATCGCATGATTTATTAATCAGTTATCTCACTGCTTCATCTGTTGCAGAACATCGAGCTGAAGGTGGAAGTAGAGAGCTTGAAGCAGGAGCTTCAGGAGAAACAGGACCTTCTGGACAAAGCCCTGTAAGTCTACAAATATGTATTTTGAATTAGTTGTTAATGTGCAATTTAATGTGCAAAAGTTTGTAAGTGTAAATGCTGGTTTCAGAACAGTTTCTTTCCTTAATTAGACAGATACAACAAAGCAGCTGAAAAGTCAAGAACAATAACTATTTACAGTAGCTGTGTGCCGTTACACTGTCAAAAGGCCTAAACATTAACATAAGGTTGGAAAAATTATATATTGACTGTGCAACTTTATTGAAATACTCTTCTGTAGATTTTGATAAGTTCACTGCATTGTGTAGTGCTGGGCAGTTGCACACATTTGCACACTACTGTACTTGGTTAACTTTCTTTCATGGTGAGCATTCGTAGCACATTTTAACCCATGGGAGTGGTGTATGTGTTGATTAGTGCTTGTAAAGACTCACCTCTGGAGTTTGGAGTGTGTTCCTACTAGAGATTAGCTGTCATTCTTTACAAAGTGCTGTCTTAACTGTGGTTATGGTTAACAGCTCATGTGCCATGTGCCTCTCTGTCCTTATCTGACAAATCTGCTGGCCACAAACCTGGGTCAACATCATTAACATGACTTTTTCTCTCTTCTTCCACCTTGCACTTCTCATCCTCAACATCACTGTTT
>VOQJ01013538.1:0-12815 GCA_015052665.1 Apistogramma diplotaenia | reverse complement strand
CCTTTTATTTGCCATCATTGTATTGGACCTGCTAGTACAGAAACCTGTGAAAAACACTAAGGTCACTTTGTTTTCCAAAAAAATGTGGACTTCATTCCACCAAAGTTTCTTTTGTCCTGTTAATGGAGAAATCTTTGTGTATATGCCACCGCTATAGGCACACCTTTCTCTGTTGGTTGTTGGAAAATATGGATCATTTGGTGGTTTGGCATAAATAAAAGAATGGAGGTAAATTTGTTTGGTTACTTGAATTAATGGACACTAACAAATACCTTGTTTACAAGTATAAAGTAGCCAAAAAAATCTTGAATGGAGAAAAAAGATCCATCGATAATCGTGATAATCGTTAATATCGTGATAATCGTTAATATTGTGATAATCGTTGAATAATCGAATCGTAGCACCCTGAATCGTAATCGAATCGAATCGTGAGGTGCCTTAGATGGCACACCCCTACTTTGCATGATTCAAAGTTCAAAACAATCCTCATTTATCTTATACTGGGCCTTAGTGCAGAACCTCACCGAGACCACATAACAGACCAGCCACTGTTAATGTCAGCAGTTCCACCTGTGGTTTTCCTGCTGTGAGTCATCTACTATGAATGCAGTGGAAATAAGAACCCCAAAAACTTAAGCTGCTAAATGAAATTCATGTATCATTAATCTTTACACCTGAGACTTTCCTGCTTTGAAGCGAAGCCAATATCAATACCAAGTACCTAAAACATAAAATACAATAATGTCTGTATGTGACAAGCAGACCTCACCTTCAGCGCTTCCAGCTCACCGTCGACATCGACATTAAGGTTTGGATACATGGTGTGAAAATGCTCCGCCAGCATGCGAAACCTGCAAAAACATGGAGAGGGCAGAGCTGAATACTTTAGACATGTTATGGAAGTTTATGGGGAGTCCATCTTTATACAGATGTGCTTCTGCACATCCATATTTTAACATGGCACACACAGCCTGTTACATAAGGTTTCCATAAAAACAGGGTGGCAGCACTTTCAAGCCTTTTCCATGAGTGCTGCCACCTGCTGGTAGGAGATTGTACAAACTGGCATTAACTGGAGTTACGTGTTATGACACTTCATATATCATCTGTAAGGTTTTCAATCTACATTAAAATTCTTTAAATGTACTCCTGAACTGAAGACAGAATATTGGAGAAACTCCTTTATCTCACATGCAGAGAGAAACAACTAGGGTTTCAAAACAGCCTGCTTATCACAGGCAGCCAAATTCAAATGATGTTTTTGACATTAAATACTCTGAAAACTTAATGCTCATCATCTGATCAAGATATGATTCCAAGTCAGTTAATTTAAAAAAAAAAAAAAGGTGCTTACTTCTCCTCAAACACTTTGAAATCTGAGACGAGGTCACAGATTCGCAGACCATTCCGGGCGGCTTTCGAGGAGTAGGCAGGTCCGATACCTTTCTTGGTGGTCCCTAAACTGAAGCACAATTAAAAACAAAGTCTATTAGAAAATATTAACACAAATCCTTCCAGTCTTTAACACCATTACAGTGCATGTTATTCACAATCTTATTAAATGAATTAGATTTACTTTTTCCCTTCTTGCTGCTGCCTCTGCTGCTCCTGGATTCCATCAGCAGCCTGATGGAAGTTGAAAACTACAGGAGGACAAACAGGACTGTCAATAAGAGGATGAGTCTCAGTCAGAACTCAAATGATCCTACTCACCAATGTGGGCGCGATCTGAAATCTTTAATCTTTCCTCCCATCCTTGTAATCCTGCATGGGATACAACAATCCACATGTTGGAATATTTTCATTAGAGGAAACATCTGTTCCTTCATCTCTTCTTTTATCAACACACTAAACTTTAGGCAACTGAAGAGGCCAACTGCTGGATTTTTTAAAAACAAAATGTTTTCCCATTCTTGACTGAAAAGCTGCCAAAACCCTTTTCATATATTTTTATTTGTTTCATAGCACTCCAGACGTTTTCAGATCTGGACTGCAGGTGGGCCAGTTTGCCCAGGCTACTGGAATACGTGCAGCATGTGCTTAGGCAATGTTATGCTGTGATCAACGAAAGCCTTTCCCGAAAAAACATGTCACCTGGAGGGTCGTGCACGCTGCTCCAAAACCTGCTGATCTTATTCAGTATTAATGATGTGAGTTAGCCATTCCATCGCAGATAGTGGTCTATTAACTGTACACTGATGGCGCTGCCTCTGGATAGAGCACTGATGATTCCCACAAAGAATTTCACCCTCTTTTTGGTCAGACCACACGAGTTTTCCACTCATGTTCTGAGTGTGCCTCTGTGTCTCTGGATCATGTTTGTCTGTTTGTTTGTTCTTGATTATCTTCATTTTTTAGCATTATGAATGTTGAGCTATTCATCTGAAAGATTCTCTGGGGATTGATTTTTAATAGCCAAAAGTATTCCTAATTAATCTGCATGGCTGTGAAATATTCCACAGAGCTATTTTTAAGACTATGGCACAACACTGTCTCAGTGTTTCTGAAACATGCAGCTGACATCAAGTCCAAAATAAGCAAATATTCTTCCAAAACAAAGAAAGAAGATCTTCTCTGAACTAATAATTGATGTTGTGACACTTTACCTTTGCCTTTACGCAGATTCTTTTCTGCCTCCTCAAACAGACCTGGCAGGTGTATCACCACACCGTTTCCTGTAACATGAAAATTTAACTTTCATAAGCAGTGAATCCTCTCATGCACTTCTGCATCAAATATCCCAGTGTGGGAAACAAACTGCTCATGTTTTCCCTAAGCTTTTGTTTGGAGTGCATCCTTTTGCATCATTTCCTGTTTTTATAGTAGCCCACTGGAAAAAGAGCAACTATTAAAAGCATGACATTAAAAAGAAGAATATTTTTGCTGCTGAGATAAGCACAACCGCCTACAGGAAATAGTTTGATTCATGGGACTGTAAAACTGTATTAGCTAAAAGATCTTTTTATTATGTAGTCCAACCTTATTTGCACAAAATCTGGGACTTGAAACAGGGGGATTGATAAGACTGCCTGCATAGGATACGCGTGATATATGAATGCTCTTTTATCACATGCCGCCATCTTCAATAGTTTCAAAATAAAACGCAAGATTCGTTCCTACCAATGAAAGAGGTGGCCTTCTTGTTGAGCACCCCACTGGGCAGCAGATGAAAGTCGTACTCCACTGAGTCGACAACCACGGTGTGACCAGCATTGTTGCCTCCCTGCGAACAACACACAACATTCATAACTTGCTTACAGCGTAAGACAGCACTGGAGTGTATGGCTTTAATGTTTTCCTGAGGTGCGTCATTGCGTTACATAATGTTATAGTCACAGCCTGTTAGGGTCATCTGTCTGACTCCGTATAAACTCCAAAGCACCACATTAAATTAAAAACGAAAAAAAAACTGGCTAGCAGTCCTTGTTAGCATCATAGCAGCTCCACATCCGGGTAGGTCAGCCAAGGTTGTTGACATCGGTCACGAATATTTAACGTCAGCCTAACTGTAACGAGACTCCCCCCACGTTACATTTATCACACAGGTGACGCATAATAAAAGTGTTAGAAGTGGTCTGTGACAGTGTAGCTTTGTACCTGGCACCTGCATACAATATCCGCATCCATTGCGAGTAAGTCCACCACTTTGCCCTTTCCTTCGTCTCCCCACTGTGCTCCGAGCACGACGGTCACTTTGTTCTGGGGCTCCTTCGGGGTCCGGAGCAGGTGCCCCTGCGGGACAGCCTCTCGCGGCCGCTTAACGACCGGCTCCCCATTCAGGGACGAGTTCTCTCCTCCGTTGACGTTAGCCATGCTACTTTGGGATGCCATGCTGGAGCGCTCTTTCCGCTAACCGGAAAATCGTATTGGCGCGTTCTGCGCTCGTCTTCCGCTTTATTACAGCGCTTCCTCTGGTAGCTTTACTTTTTTCCGTGAATATAAAACACGCGTTGACATGTAATTACTTAGTCTCTCAATTTATTTAGACTAATTGATATATAAACGCTTTGTCACTCTGCTTTATTACATTTTCTTTGTTGACATGCTAATTCAGAGACTCACTCCTGCGTCATTGACAGCTGAATCATACGTAAACATCGGCGCCATATTGGATGTGTCAAGAGGCACGTCACTGTGTTGCTGCGTGGAGTTCTTCAGTCGGAACTGGATCACGTGGGCTTACCTTTCCCAGGTAAAAGTGAACCTTTTTTTTTGTATTTGGCCAGTACGGCATTTTAAAAACAGAATGTGCAGACGTTGCAGATAATACTATGTAATCCCGCGGAGAAACCTGCCTCCAAACAGTGAAGGCAATCTTACTTAAATACATTGTCCCTAACTAACTACTGTGATACAAATAAAGACTGATTCAGCTTCCCGACCCTCTGTATGCCCGCGGTCTGCTGGTCAGTTTATTTTTGTCTTCGTGTCCCCTGTGTTTTTGTGTAATAATAATATATTTAATTTATATAGCACTTTACAAAAGTTGGAAATAGCTATATTTTGTTTTTATTAATTGTATTGTGTGCAATAAAACATGGATCTATAATTTTAGTTTCACTGCTAACAGAAAATGAAATAGATCAGTGTTGTTGCAGTTTTATATTTTAATTTATTGACTGATCTTTTTTTTTTCTTAAAGATTGCCATTTATAACACTTAAATTGACAAAAATCACTCAATATAAAAATGCTTTTTACTTAAGAAAACGTACAGATGCTATATCTACATGTCAGCATCTGGTTATTGTACAATATATACATTGTATTGTATATACATTTATCATCACAGTAACAGTATTCAGAACTGACACATCTCAAGGGACAGTTTCAGTCCACCCTCTGCAAGTCAGTCTAGAACTTTGGGCAGCCTTTCCTCGTGCTCTTCCAAGGACCTTCCAAAGACAATTAGGTCATCCAGGTAGACAAGTACTTGCAGAAAGTTCATATCCCCAACTGTCTTTTCCATTAATCTTTGGAAAGTTGCTGGGGCTCCAGTTATTCCCTGAGGCATTCTTTCAAACACCAAATAACCCAGAGGACAAATGAATGCAGTTTTTTCTTTGTCCTCCTCAGCCATGGCTATTTGGTAATAGCCAAGTCAAAAATAGTCAAGAACAGAGAACCACTGGCTTCCAGACAGGGAGTCCAATACTTCATCAATACAAGGTGTAGTGTATTGATCAGGAACTGTCTGGCTATTCAGCAGCCTGTAGTCAATGCACATCCTTATGGTCCCATTTTTCTTCCTAACGACCACTATTGGTGATGCATAGGAGCTATGAGACTCCTTAATAATACCTGCACACAGGAGCTGCTGGAGGTGCTTTCTGACATCCTCAATGTCTGCAGGAGCCAGACGGCGGGAACGCTGATGAATAGATCAAACATCGGACAACCGAACTGTGTACTCTACCCTTTGGCTAGTCCAACCTCCCATTCAGCCAAGAAGAAGACATTTGATCTTTGAGTGTTTGTGTCGTAGCCATTTCTTCCATTAAAGTCACTTTTGTTATTCAATAGAAAATAAACGTTACAAGTCTGAATCATGGCTGGGGATCATTGTGACCCAAAACTCAATGGTTGTTTCACTCCACCTGGAACAAGCAAAATAAAACTGAACGGTACTTTTGGGAAGACAGATGTCCAGCAGGAAGAAGCCAGCCAGCAGGCCTCAACTCCAAAGCAGAAAAGAAGCTAACCCTAACCAACAGAAGCGCTCAACGAGCTCATCGCTCAGCGGGTGTAAAGCTAGCGCCGTTCTCTCTCCCTCTGGCCCTATCTGCTCCCATCCTGATGTCTAATCTGTGTCCAGGATAAACGGCAGACTGGGGTCTGGGGTGTCGAGGATGGGGGATTCTGTCAGGTCCTTTTTTAGATGGTCAAAGTCAAAGTCACACCCTGAGCAAAGTCACTGTCCTTTTGCTGCAGGCAGAACAGGGCTGCGGCAATACAAGAAAAGCCACGCACGAACTGCCTGTAGTAGGATGCCAGATCAAGGAAGCTCTTTAGGTCCCTCAGGTTTGTGGGGGTTGGCCAGTCCTAACACAGGGCTAACTGAAGTGCTTTAGCGTTCTCAGACCAGGCTGCAGAATGTGTTAACAGTTCAAATTAAGCATGAAAGGCCTCCCAGTTGGCCTTACTATGTTAGTGTTTTCACATATGACTGGTAGCGCTGTGTGCTGCCATCACTCCATACAGGTCCTGCACTGTTTGGGATCAGCGTTCCCGCGCCAATGCGCACCCCCGTGTTTGATGGGCTGAAGCCGGTGTCTGCAGCACTGCGCACCCTCTCATGTCCCAGTGTGCCCCAAACTCACTGCCCATCGCCACTTTCTTGATTTTCAGGCAAGCACAAGCCATATCTCACTGTGCCGCCATAATTACGGCAGGCTGTTGAGCTGGATTAGCCAAGTCCAGGCTAGTTTCAGCTAACAGAGGTTGGAAGTTTAACTTCTGACACCAATGTAGTCAGAAGTTAAGCTGTAAAGCTGTAGAAGACGATGGAGAGAGATTGCTCTGTCGCTCTCACTCACCCTTGCGTGCACAGCTCACATTCAAGTACCATCAAAACAATGAGAAATCACAGAACATCTGCACTAAACAGCATCTAACTTTAACAGAATCACTACAGTATTTTTAAAGGTGTTTTTAACTGTTCTGGTATAAATTGTGGGTTTTAGTCCTCAGAGAATAGGGGTGAATTAAGTTAAGTGGCTTGATGTGTGCGTCTAGGCCAAAAAGCAAACCTAGGCCACAAGTTTAGCTATAGAACGAAACTGTACAGATTATACATCTGAGCTGAAATAAAGCCAAAATTTTGTCTGCTGGTTTTTGCCACAGGGAAGCCTATTTTGCTCTAAAAGCATTAGCATTGTGCTAATGCCTGTTGGTTGGTCAGTTAAAGGTTTTAGGATGGGACACATTAGTTTGAAGGCACCCGTTTATGAAGGATAACTAGACGTCTAGTTACTTGTACATGTGTACAAGTACATAAACGCCACATGCCGTAAGTCAAAATGGTGGATGTTGTAAGGCGGCTCACTGTGCGGGGACGTTCTTATGACTCACAGATAGCTATGTTTATTATAATCGAAACCCCTAAAAATGTTAGCAGCAGGAAAATTATGTTGTATTCATTTGGACTGTCTCACAAGCCCCCCCCCCATAAAGAGTGGTAGTAAAACATAGCAGAAGCTGCTTTGCTGTGGAGTTTGACACTGGTGTGTTGCCAATGAGTCCTTCTGGTCTTGTTTGCTGTGGAATGGAGACTGTGGGGATTAAGTTTTTTCCAGCAGGTCTCAAAAGTGTTTGTGCAGAGTAGGATCCGGAGAGTTTGTAGGCTGTGGGTCGATTTGTTGTGTTCCTGAGCAGGTTTTGTGCCCTACTGGGGGATGGCTCCTGCAACACTGTGGTAGTGAGTACTCCAGGTCATGGCACTGTTAGTTTCTTGCTGCATATACTAATAAATCAAATCACAGCAAACAAACAGGCACTTGCAGTACAGTGATGTTTAATTTCTTAGGTACAAGTTTAAATACACACATATATTCTTATGTAAAAACTGTGCAGTCATTTTACACTCTGTCCAATACTCTACTACTGCTGATGCAGCCATTTGTCTTTAATAATGAAGCAAGTCCAGTATTCAAAAAGAAAAAATATATAAATACTTCTTATATTTTATACTATTTATCACTTATTCATATATGAGGTTAGTATAACTGTAGTTTTGTTTTGCAAAATAATAAAGTCCTTGAATCTTCCCGTGTCGTATCTGTGCAGCACTACTCCTGCGCTGCCACACGCTGCATCACGAGGAACACGCTGCCAGTGTTATTGGCATCGTCTTATGTGGTAAAGATTAAGGCAGACTGACATGAACACACAAACTAGCTGATAAGAATTCAGCATGTTTTGTTTATTGCTAATCCATTATAACATTTAACAGTCCAATGATCATGCGACATGTTTAAAATAGTGAATTATACTGCATTCAAAAGTGAAGATCCAGTATCAGTCTGTACTGTTTTGTATTTTGATTATGAGGACATTATGTAGCTCACTGCCATCGCATCATGAATTCTGAAAACAACTCATTATCCTGTTTTTAGTGTTGAAAATTGCTGCTTCATGTCAGCTTTTTTATCGTTTACCTGTTGCCAGTTTCATTTACAGAGACTGAAGACAGATTCTGCAGCGGTTTAGTGTCAGATCAACAGTTGCACCGAAGCTGCTTCCTCTTTGCCGTTCCTTTCATCGTCCTGTAACAATTAGTAAATTATAGATCTATTTCTACAATACCCTGGCACTCCTTCAAGTAAGTTCATCATTTATTATTTCACCCTTTGAGGTTCAGCAGTTTTTAGAGGTTGTGATTTTTCCCGACCATCAGTGCGAAATGACAGACTCGCAGAGCAACACATTTTATTCACTGTAAATGCTTTTTATTTCAGCAGTGCTAGTTTTTAGTTTCAAAATCACAAAAAAGTCACAGTTTATTTATTAATGCAGGGTCATGAGAGATAAAACACTTGTGTATCTGCACATGCTCAGAAGGACAAACGCAGCAGTGGCCTACAGAACTGACAGGCAGAGTCTGGAAATCACTGGCTGTCAATTCATAGGTCATCACCTTGTGTCCCTTCTCTCTTTAGATACATACCAATCTTCACAATCTTGCAGAAAAAGATGAAATAAGATGGCCAGAGGATACACGCACACACAAAAAAAAAAATCAATTGTGTTCAGGCTTCTTGTCGTTTTCGGTGAGTCTCTGCAAGTAACAGCACCTCCACTGGAACAGACACAGCTTCCACATGGAGTTGCTGTTACATCCAGCAAGCACCAGGCTCACTGCTGATGACAAACTGTCACTTTCCTCTGTTTGAGACAGATGAACTGCTCTAACAGGTGAACAAACCTGTCTCTGGTTCAGGCTTCCGGTTTATTCGAGAGGAGATGAGAAGCAAAAGAAAGCCCAGAGGTGAACTCGGCTGCTTTAGTACGAGAGGAGCCTCCTCTCGCAGGTGACTTTGACCTGACAATTTCCTCCTCCCAGTTTTTATAACCTGAAGTAAACGGCATCATTGCTCATGCTGCTCCAACAGCATGGCCAAAGGGCCAAGGCCTGTATAGATAACAGATTTTATGGCAGCTGTCAACATGAGGGCTTTCAGTGTGTGAGTGAAAAGGGTGTGTCTGACCTGTGTGCCTGCCGTCCCTACATTTCCTGCTTCTGCTTAAATTTGTCTTCATAATTACTAAGTTGTTACTAAGTAATCATGACCACAAATGTCAAACTTTGGATTACCCAATTTGACTTTGATCAAGTTACTTTCAGGTCTTTTAGTAAGTTTTTTCTTTCTCATCCGGTCTCGTTCAGCTTGCAGGATTACGTCTCTGCAGACTTTGCCTGGCAGTAAAACTGTGCACAGAAAAAAAAAAAAAACAGAATAGAGAAATTTAAAGATCAGCAGCTCTCTTAGACCATCTGTGCTTGTGCTTGGTTCGTTTTGATTGTCTTGAATCAGTCAATCACACTCTACCAATTGCTTTCAGCCAGATGCATCAGCATTCACCTGAAAACGACGTGTCTTATCTGATCAGTGATCCAAGCAGCCCCAGTGATTCAGGATTTAACCTGGATTTTAGTTGTTCTAAAGATATAAAAATAAGAACGATGAAGACAGATCATGACCGCTTATCAGTTGGTTATTACAACCAGAATTTAAAAAAAAGCCATACTCACCTTCACACTCAACACGGCCCAGCGGATTTCAAGGCGAGGCCAAAGGTTTGAAGAGCAGCAGGGTGTCGTGACGCAGAGAGCCAGCACATGGAAGGGGCAGGAAGAGTTACAGCCGACAAGAGCAGAAGTGCAGCAGACGGGACCAAGACAGGCGAAGGCACACCCTCAATGATACTGACAGCGAACGGCACCAGGGGGGCATTTTTTTGATGTATATGTCAGCAATGACAGCGAAGAAATGGCAGCGAGGAAGAGCAGCCAGTTTAAGAGTTTAGGAGTTGGTGGAAGGTTAATTATTACACTCGCTGTCAATATTTAACAGGCCCAGCGCCCTGCCCCTCAGTCCAACATCCTGATTCCACACTGACTGACACGGAGGGTAGGGCCAGCGTCAAGCACATCTCCTTTGTCCCCCTGCTTCACATAGCCTGCAAAGTAGTAAAAAAAAACTCAATGAACCTACACTGACATGTGCCTTTTCTGAGTTTGATCAGTTCTTGAGCCTGAACTTCAAAGTGTCATGTTTACATTGTAGTAACAGGATGCACATTTACTGCTGCATACACACTTAGTGAAATAAGCAGGTGAGAAGTGTGAAGCAACAGCACAGGAGGAAGCAGAATACCCTGGACTGCAGTTACAGAGGCAGACTGAACAACAGCACAATAAAAGGCTGACTGAATGGTGCGTTAAAGATCAGTGCAGGGCACTTGCCTGTAGATTATTAATAATGTCATAAATTATAACTGCGCTGGTGTGAAATCACCCTGAATTATAAATTAAAAAATAGCACAACATGTGACACAAAGCGCTGATACTAAACCGTTTCCAGAGTCACATACCGTTTAGCTCAGGAGCTCCTTACCATATTCATATGCAACCGCAGTTTTGAAGAAGCTGAGCTTTGTGTAAAATGTAAGTAAAAACTTGCATGCAGGGATTTCTGCGATTTCTTTGATGAAGTAAACATCAGAGAAACTGCGGCAGTAACTGGACAGCGTGATCTACTCATGGTGGTCTGGTGGCGAGCTGGCCAGAGTGCTCGCTTTCTTGGGAAGCCTTCCGTATCTTCAGCGGGTGTCTCAGCATCACAAGTGTTTTTGACCCTCAACCTAACCAGCTTTAGTGGGCCTCATCAACCAGATCTTGGTACCTGGCTTCCTTCAGTTCATCAGAAATGCATGGTCGGTCCTACCAGGGCACAGTGAGTCTGACCATCAAGATGGTTTTTGCACATTTAGATAAGAGATTCATGTCTGGGTGGAGTGTGGTCACTGCCACCACTTCTAGGAAGATGAGCTCTTCTTTCAAGGTTTACTTGCATCTCCCAGTTGGAAGGTTGGTGCAAACAGGAGGGCAGGTTCTTGGTTACTTTTCCTTTAGAGGCTAATGTCTTCAAGTTTGGTGTTTCTTAGCTCTGAACCCCTGAAAGTCTGCCTGTTTGGTGATTTCTGTGAAGACCTCTATATTCCTCTATGAAGTCATCCAATTTTAAACTTGGAAACATTGCTGTCAAATTGCTAAACTGTCACTGTTTTAATGTTCTCACGATGCAAAATACAGCACAAACACGTGGAAGAAAGCAGAAATCAAAAGTGTATGGATCATTTTTATTTTAAGTAATGGCATTTTACACCTCTTTTATTCATGCACTTGGGCTATCTTATCTCAGAAGTTCAAGGGATTGCTCCACCTGAGTGCAGAGTCCAGCGTCTCTAAGAGAGAATATGTGCACAGCATTAATCTTCCACTCAGATAAGTTGTTTCTTGTTCCTCAGAATCGACTTTGGTTGAGGTCATAATCATTTCAGGTGCAATTTAGAACAGATGGCAACATCGGTTTACTGAACATAAAATGATCTTGTGCAGAAGGTCACGTGCAGTCCTCCAGTCTTAGCTGAGATTGATGATCTCGCTTCAGAAGCGACTGCCTCCATCAGGGTTGTTGATGTTCTAAAAATTTTGCCTGTTTTTCTTTTTTTAGTAGATTAGAATTTAAAAAAAAACCTCTGGATGTGGTTTTGCAGTTATGTTTCTTGCTTTAGTTTAATTACCTTCAGGGTTTTGCTGGACTTTGCTCTACTTGTGCCAAACATGTGACAAGCCCCTGAACGGTAGGAGAAGGGTACTAAAAGGTCGTGAAAACATATCGCTCATTTATCTTCTTACTGTGAGTCACGGTTTCCCTCATGAGCTAATTATTTCGTATCAGAGTTTAGTTCCTTACCTTTGAACTTCCTGCTCCTTTGGAGGTGGCAAAGCTCCGTTGGATGAAGACATCTCCTTCTTCAGTGGCCCAATCAGCGTTTGAAGCAGCATTCAAATCAGATTAGAGTTTATGGGTTTGAACATTGTTCATCAAATCTAATCAAACCACACAATAAAGACGTAGATTAGAGTTACACTCCTAAAACGGGACACTTGTTGACTGCTGCTCAATTAAGCAAAACTATTTAAGAGTTGAATGGACCTGGAGATACAGTCCAGAATTAGGTGCTAATAACTCATTTCTAAGCCTAATGCAGTGGTTCAAGTGTGCATAGTTACTTATCCATCCATCCTCTTCCACTTATCCTGTTTAGGGTTGCATGTGCAGGGGCGCTGCCAGGAATTTTGGGCCCCATGAAAAAAAATCTAAATGGGCCCCCCTACCTGCCCGTGCAGCTATTGTAACCACATCTCTGAAATCTGACCCATTAAAAAGCTTCAAATAACTAACTTAAAGGCTTGCAACGGTAAACTATAACTATAATATTGTCCTATTGGCTAATATATAGGAATAACAAAATCTGTATGTCATTTTATAGCCATAATTCAATGTAAAAGAAAGCATCATACTGGATTATTTTAATATTGTTTGTAACTTACAGGCAGTCTAAGAGAGTGTACTCATTGTTTCAGCTGCCCAGCCTCCAGTCCAGACAGGAGGCTTTTGATATAGATTTTTTTTCTAACGACTGTTTTAATTTCTGTCAGTAATACATATTTCAGTTTTGCTGTGTAATGGTAAAAAGAGCAAGAGAGAAAGAAACATCTCTCTGGTGTTCTTAATATATTTGGGGCCT
>VOQJ01013537.1:15030-41093 GCA_015052665.1 Apistogramma diplotaenia | reverse complement strand
TATATATATATATATATATATATATATTACAATTATATAAAGTATATATAAAGTACAATTTCTATGAATAAATACTTTATTCATCCCGTCAAGGAAACCCAAGTGTTCAATAGACACAAAAGTCAGTCATGATTTTCTTCATTGTTGCTTGTAATAAGCCTTAGAGGATTTTGATACATTTAAATTGGGTCAGCATTTAAACAATTTATCAAAAATAATTTTGGAAACCTTAAATTATTCTACCCACCCCTCAAAAGAGACACCAACATTGACAGTTATTGTGTTTCCCACACAGTAAAGGCAGTCAATGTGTTTCAGTGCGTGTTACATGTACCTGTTGTTCATATCTGACTGAACAACAAGAAAGGTGGAAAAAGGAAATGTGTGCAACCTTTAAAAATAAAAAAATAAAAAGGACCTAAAACAAGGACAACAGCAGCAACAAAGAGCACAATTGTGCCTTCGTAGCACATGATCTAGAGTCACATATTTTGGGCAACAAGTGGACACCCACACTGTCTGTGCTATCCCTTAGAGACATGGGCAAATTACTTTTTCTTTTTTTTTTGGTTCATAGAGTCTGCTTTAACAAAGTCAAATAAATTAACATAAAAATTTGACTTTCACTCATCTGCTTTACCATCAATACCCTTATGCTTTTGCTATTAACACTAAACATCACGTTACTCTCATTAAGCATTACAAGTTGGCATACCTGCTGTCGCTCTATAGTCCCACTTATGACAGATCTCTCTGTACCCCTAACTCCAATGTCGTGAGTGCTTTTGGTCAGAGGTATCGGCTGGTCTACAACATAGCCAGATATGGAGGCATACAGATGGTTCCCATGGAGACCATTAGAGGAGGAAATAACATGCTGCGCAGGACTGTGGCTGAGGCTCCAGTGCTCACTAAGGTCGTCTCCAGCAGAGGGACGGCCCCTTGAAAAAGACAGTTTAAAAAAAGAAGAAAAAAAAGCTTCCTTTAAACATATTTTGTCATGTTGGTGAACTACTTTGTGTCGTACTTTTAAGACAAGAGGCTGTCTTTGACTTTTAAGGTCATGTTAAGAATTTTTCTTCAGACCTCATTCTGGGTCATTTCAGACTGAAGGGGTTTTACCCTTATTGGCAATTTTTTTTTTTAGCATTTTAAATGTAAAAAATGAAATTCAAGGCTTTTAAGGTTTTCTCTTTCTACTAGATGTAATGATTATTCACACCCTGGTAATGCCAGTGTTTCCCACACATGCATGCACATGCCTCACTACCAGAACACTGAAAAACTGAATGCTGTATTAAAACAAGAGCACTGCTGAGTGAGTACCAACATTTGGCTGTTTTGGATTCGTAACAAAGGGAATGTGCAGGGGTGGTGGGGGTCAAAGCGTCTCAAAAACATTTGAGACACTTCATCATAAAATGTTTGCTATCGGAACTGTTCACTATTACCACAATTAGCAAGCAGGCATGGCTATTTGCACAGGCAAGCAATTAATTTACCTTGACTTTTTCCTTCAAAACAGCTCATCTGATAATACCATTTGGTAAGAAGGATGCTTACTAACTTTACTGATTACAAATGGAAAAATGAGATAAATACAAGACTGTTCATGTTCATAATAATTTTACATTTTGGTATGACAATCAGGAAAGTATCAGGGTACTGTGTGCAATGCATAATACTTTCAACAGGATCCAATGTATTACATTTACAAGTGATGTACTGCATTGCACACAATTTATTTAATAAAATAAAATATTAAAAGCCAATGCAGAAATAATTTCAAGGCCAGCACAAAACTATAATGAAAACTTTCTTTAAAGGCACTTACAGCTGGGTGGCAAACAATCTGCTCATTTTGGTCATGTGGTCTTCATCACAGTTGATTCGGTCTTCTATTTGTTCATCACCATACTTTCGTTTGTTTGGGCAGTGAGGAGGTGGCCCGGTTATATTGGACATTGTGGCAGACAGGGAGGGCATCTTGGACTCATCTGTGGGAAATAGTTCAGCACAGGAAATGACTAAATTAAATTTTGATTACAATGAAGTTTTCAGAGCATAATTCACAAAGAACACAGTAAAATGCAATGACTCACTGAACTGAATCAACTCCTTTTTAAAAGGTTTTTTGAGATGCTGGTGGATAATAAAGAGTTTCATAAATAATTCTGAACAATGCCATTTGGCCAAAATATAATAAACCAATGATCTATACAAAGCAAAGTAAATCTAAAGAGCTCAGCAGGTTACTGAAAAGATGACAGTGTAACATAATCTAGGTCATGTGCCAGTTTCATTGGGGGCCTGGATATTATGAGAGCCCACCAATTAGCTAAATGGCCAATAAACTCTAATTAAAATTTCTGTTCTAAAATTCCTAATACACAATGGTTCCGACTTTGTTTAGTCTTTGGAGGTCAAATTAGTTTTAGAAGTAAACTCTGATCAAAAAAGTCAATGGAGCAATAAACAAGCGGCTAAAAATCTCGCCCTCATCTAAGTCCCAAGAAAACAGTGTAAACATATGATGAAGCACATTTTCGAGCAAAACTCTAGATTTCTTTAGCTATTTGACTAATCACTGACACAGTGCATTACACAATCTGACGCTTGACACTGCCACATCAAATCAAACAGGATTTTGTAGTGTGTGCCGTCATTATTTGGGAAATTATACAGCTCCTTTACGTGAACGTCATTTTTATTCAAAGTGCACAACTTGGATAAAAGCAGAACAGACGCTGCACTCTTAACTAACAACTTGTTAAACGCGTCGTTGCCAGTCTCCATCAAGCTAGCATCGGGATAGTAAAAAGGGTAACGCAAATCACAACACAGGAGTATCTGACGTTAGACTTCCGGAAAAGTATTATGTTTTATAAAGGGGCTGAAGAAAGATTATAAGAAAGAAAAAAAAGAAATAAACTGACCTTCGTAGTGCAGTCTCCCAATGTTATTGTTCATCTTGTCCAAGAACTGAGAGTTTATCATGTCCATTCTAGCATTTACACGAACAGGCTCCTTGCTAACATCAACGTTAGCAAGCTATCCTGAAGAAGAGAAACATTGTAAACAATGTTATTTAGAAAAAAAACATGGAAAACGTTTAAACGCTAATTAATGGAAGTCTCAAAAGACGTTAGCCTCTATTTATTCATTTTTTCTGAAAACTGCGAGCTTCAGCGCGGCTAACTAAACAGCTCGCTACCTGTTCAGTTAGCCCCTTCTAGCCACCCCAAAATGCGAGAAAGAAGAGTTACACTATAAAGTTATTAACGCTTATATTGCAGAGACTGCTGTTATTAAAATATACTGTTATACATTTAATGTGATCGCGGTCTGCCTCGAAATCCAAAATACTAGACAGCTAACTTTCTCTACTCACGACACAAACTTACGTTAGCCGAATCGCTAACTTTGCAGTGCGTTAGCTCGACGGTTTTCGATTTAACTAGCAAAAATCTAAAAACTACACGTCGGTATCCACTTAGTGCTAGATTAGGTTCAGAAATCTACATCCAACAAACTAAATTCCAGTCCATGCTACTTTACTCCATCGACAAAAATGAGCTTTACAACATCAGCATAGTTAGCCTACTTTGCCTACGTATTCTGCCTTCTTCACGCACTTTCCCACAGCAGCAACAGCAGTCCTCAGACAACAAAAGAGAGCTGAGCGGCCCTAGCGGCGGAGAGGGACGAGGCGAACAGGGGCGATCTGAAGCATGTTTTAAAAAAGCATGTTATTTCTGCGGTATGACCTCTCTAATATGAACCCATTAATAAATCTTCCTGTCATACTAAAACCAAGAGTATTTTATCAAGCTACAGAAACTATGAAGATGCTGAGAGATGAAAAGGGTTTAACACGAAGCATAATAGGCTATTTATCAAGTTTGTTACTACTGGCCATGTAAACAATGTTTTTGATATGTGAAAAAATTTCAAGTACAAAGAGCTGTTTTCTCTGAGCTGCTGTGAATCTTACATGGACCATTATCATGGAGAGTTTCCAGTGATTTTCACAAGTGTGCTCAGGCTCTCCAGCAGTCGGTTTGTAACTCAATACACTGCTGGACTTTCTCATCCTCAGACATCTGACTAGAAAGGCTAGACTTAAGACTTTGCAAAGCCGAGGTTGGTTGTCTTGTTCACTGCTCCGACACTACCACTTGGGGTCATAGTAGCACACATGCATAACAGTCATTGGAAGCTCCAGCATCTCTTAGCAATATTATTTTCCAGGCAATAGTTACACTGAAAAAGTAAGACCAAAGTACGTTAGGGCTGCAACGATTCATCGAATAACTCAAATAATTCGATTATAAAAAAATGCTGGACATAAATTTGCAGCTTTGATGCTTCGTTTAAACTCTGCAGCGCAGGTGTCCCCCTATAAGCGGAGCACTTCATCCACACTAGCGGCATTAAAGCTCTCCATGGCTGCAACGGATTTCTTTCAACACCAGGTGGATCAACGCTGACACTTTTTCCCCACCTCTACTGCTTTCTGCACCCGTGTGTGTGTGTGTGCTGGTCTGAAAATTTCAGATGATAAGATCACATCGTTAAGCGCATGCTTTACATGCAGCCTGTCTGCACACACGCAGCAAGCGTCGGAGCGGTTACAGAGACGGTGATCTCAGGTGGAGCGAAAGGAAATGTTCTTCTGGCCTCCAAAGCAGCTGTGCTTTTCTTCCTGTAAATGGGAAACAGCTGGAGGTTCTTCATCAGCCACCTGATCAGCAAGTGTTAACAAAAGAGAACTTTGTATCTCCGCCATTGTCTCACACAGAAATATGCAGATAATTGTTAAGACAAAGTAATTTCTTATCCGATTACTCGATTAATTGATGGAATAATCTATAGAATACTCGATTACTAAAATAATCGATAGTTGCAGCCCTAGTAGGTATGAATATCAAATAAATGTATGGATGTCAGGAATGGTTGCACCCAGCTTGTACCACAGGTGTAACAAATCTGTAGCTGAGCCAACACACCATCTCACATTGTCACTCTCATTCTCTCTCACACACACACACACACACACACACACACTGTAAGTGCAAAAATAAAAATCAACAGCATCATTCTAGCTTAAGTTCAACAACTTGGACAACAACCACAGCTAGAGGTTGGGGTAATGGACACATTTATCTAAGCTTGTGCTATAATCTCACACCATATTCTTCAACTAGGCTGCAACCCACACAACAACATTTTTTTAAAAGAAACAAAGTCAACTGACAGCTGTCTGCCAGCATGAAGAGAAGGCCGTTCCCCACAAGTCCTCACAGACTGACTGGATGGGGTCACCGTGACAAACAAGCAATGACAGAGTAAATATTTGCAGAACTAAAATTCACATGCAAAAGGTACACACATAAAAAAATGAGACTTTACATACAGCTTAAACATATAGTGGAACTCATAATCTGTCCATTTTACTGCAATAATATGAAAACAGAAGCATCCAGTATAATATAAAGGAGGGGCTCCTACCTTCAGGGGCCTCCTGCTGCCCCCTCAGACATTATGGCCTTGTAACCCTTGTCTTGTATTACATAATGTACTATATCCTAGATTATAAGAGGTGCAGTAGCCTTTATTTATATGCCCCCAAATCATTAATCACATTTTCTTTATCTGTCGTTAGACTGTCCATTCTGTTAAAGGAAACATTGTAGTTTTACATGAAAAATGCAGGATTTCAGCAACAGATTTTGTGTATAAAGAACAAACCAACTGAAGCATACATTTACAATTAGTGGCATTATTAAATGATGCTCAAAAATACGCACTTTAGTCGGCGCTTGAAAGAAAGCCACTACTACCCATGTGAAGCCAGCTATGGCAAATGTTATTAACTCATTTTATTAAACTCCCCATTGTGTAATATTCCCAAGAAACAGAGGAGTTTGCGCCACCTTCAGATTTTTAATATCAGATGAAAGCTTGAAATCTGTAGAAACTTGTATAAAGCCTAAAACTAATTAAATGGAAAATTTGGTAGAAATTTCTCAAATGATATATAAAATATCCACCAAATTATACTCCATGTGCCATATACAGTATTTTACTTTGTACTATAGGTTTCAGCCTGTATGTACTAGCAGTTCATATTAGTATTACTAGTTATATTACTATTTTATCTAATTACCTATCATTAAAATGCAGGGCTGAAGTTGGGCTGCAAGACCTCTGCACAAGTTATTGATTTATTGATTTGTTTATGCGATATCCATCTGTTGCCTGTGTTCAAATGTAATATTTATCAGCTTTTGCTCTTTTTCTAATACTTTTATTTGTTTCAGGAGCCCATTTACATATTTTCTTTTAAAAAGTAGCAGTTTGTTTTGTCATATAAATATTTTTATAACTACTGATAATGTTAATATGTGCCTTAAGGAGATTTCTGTTTTTCAATGAAACTTGTGGTAATTTGTTCTAAAAAATATTACATGCTACGTTTTTGTGCCGTCATAAGCGTTTAGAACATCTATATAAACCATAATGAAAACAATGATTTGTGCCTGCCAATTAAATCTTTTAAATCTGTAGCATGAAACAAATATTTTAGGAAATTATAATAAGAAATATAATTAGCTATAGAGATTAAGACGCAGAGTTTAGTGCATGAATTTGTGTCTCCAGGGACGGCTGATGATGCTGCGTCTCATTCAGTCCTAACAGCCATTTTAGATTTCACGGCTGCATTCTACAAACAGGAAACACTGCGCCTTGACAGAGGGCAGGGTGAACCTGAGGAACAAGGGGAGCCGGAGTAAGGGGAGGGTGATGTAGTACACAGTGCACCCTCTTGCACTTTCACTGGAAACCCCTGTATTTTTCACGCTCTGGTTCAAAAAAGGATGACGTCTCTGAGGCAGTGGAAAATGGGGGAGGGGTAGGAAAGGCACGCCGGTGGGAGAGAGAGGAGAGAGTGGAGGGGAATAGCAGGAAGAAGAGGCACAGCCAGAGCATCATTTGCAATGCTTGAGGAACGCACAGGGTGAAGCGATTGGCTACGGGAGAGTGTCGCGTCACTGTCAGTGAGGGGGAGCTTCGAGGATGCTCCACTGAGCTGAGAGGGAATACATTTGTTGGGAGTTTGCATTGAGAGCTCAGCCATTATCAGCTATACCACTGAGAACAGGGGCTCCTCGGCGCAATAATTTTCCACACCCAGTGCTTGTTGACTCTTCTCTCTCCTCTGCAGCCATGAATTATTTGCGTCGGCGTCTCTCAGACAGCACATTCATCTCCAACCTGCCCAATGGTTACATGACAGATCTTCAGAGGCCCGATCCTGCTCAGCCTCCTCCACCTGCCTCCAGCACCCCTGCCAAGTCTCCTACAGCTGGGCCAACACCTCCAGCCACTTCCCCTGCTCCAGAGAGGAAACCCCAGCCAGCTCAGTCGACAGGCGCAGGTTTCTTCAGTTCCATTACCAACGTTGTTAAACAGACAGCTGCCTCAGCAGGGCTAGTGGAGCAGACCCAAGTCACGACACCTAAGAAGTTTAAAATTCTCCTGGTCATTGATGAACCACAGCAGGAGTGGTAAGATAAAATGCTGCTCTTATATAATTCATCTCGAATCATTCATGTGCTGCTGTATGCACTGTTTGCATGCTCCATCTTTAATGTGGCTGTTAGGTAATTGTTAAGGAACCGTCGAAACAACATCTCTATCAAGCACCCTGCAGAGATAAATAGGCACTGCTGCTGTGGTCTGATGTTACACCATGCCAGTGTTCTGATAATACAATGGAGGCAGCCAAACCCTAATCAAAAACAATCAACTGAGTCTCAGGAGTAATACCATTACACCAAGACAGAAGACTTTAATTGTCTTTTTTTTTTGTGCCATAAATGCTTTCATTTTATTTATCTATGCAGCTCTCTGTGCTGTGCTCTGTGTTGAAGTACTGTCCTCTAATATGGCATTTCGCCATTTAAAAAAAAATGCTATTCCACAGTTGTGCAGAATTGGGAAATGCATGTTATTTCTGTGTGCAGTCTAAATACTGCAGTGCTTCCCCTCAATCAATGGGGTTTCCCCCTTGCTCACTGACGAGATCACATGACATGCTAAGAGATTAAACCCATAGTGCATAGGGTTCTGCTCATCGTGAGTCCAACAGAAAAATATACAACATTATCTGCATAGCTATGTTTTTCAGCCCCCAGGCAAGCATTAAGTCTTTGTACTGACAGCTCATGTCCTGGGGGATCTTAGTCAGAGGTAGCTTAAAGCAAGCGTCTTTGTCAGTCGGCTGCTTTGAGGACTTAAAACATTTTAAACGAGTATACACGTGGATTTATAAGGAAATTACTGCACGTGTAGACTCATAAATTGTCAAACAATTCAGTACGTTATCTCTGTCGCCTCACGATAAACATTTATTCACGCTGCTGGCATGTTTTTCACAGCTGTGCACACATAGTCATTTTCATTTGACTTTGATGCCTTTTTAACTGTATAGCACATAATAACAGCACTTGCTATTCACACTTTGTGGATTATTGAGACTTCCAGGGGGAAAAGTAGTAAGAAAGGAAAAAAATCAGCACGCTTTACTTCAAATATTCTACACCTATCATAATATCTTGCAATATGTTCAGAAATGTGAAATCTGATTTTATTTTATGTTTTCAACTGATTAACCTCAGCCATATCAGAGGGGAAAAAAACCTTTAGATTTGGCATTTATTTATTAAAAATGTGATTTTGTACGCATGCATGTCAAATCAAGTGTAGCCCTTAAATGGCTTTAAATATCCTGCAGTTAATGGTGTGTGCTTTGAAAGTCAAAGAACAAGATTGGATTTTGCTGCTTTAAACTCAGAAAAATACTTAAACTTAATGAAAAATCATTTTCATTAAGGAAAAGGCATTCAGCTGCCCATCTTCTTCCAGAACCCGAAGCCACTGTGACTGGTGCAAAACATTTGCTCAAAGTTATCAACTTTAAATTGCCGTCTAGTGCTGGTTGTCCACTTTTAGGACCAATTGAAATCAGTTCGGTTACACAAAGATCAATGACATGATCAAGGTGTAGCCTGCCTTTGACCCAATCGGCTGTGATGGGATAGACTGGATAAAAAAATAAGAAAATGTCTGGATGGATCATGACACCAAGAGTTGAAGATTTACAGTAACAGGAAGAAAGCATGGTAGACCTTGCCAACACATCCTGTCTCAGTAGGTTAATATGTTACCTGGGTTGTGTATCATGTATCGACCCTAGCTAAATGCCACTGTGTGTTTGTGCGTGTGTGTGTTTAACTGTGCTGCACTGGCTATTTATGGATTAGAAACCCTGATCATTGCTAATAAGATCAGACCCTCGTCAGCAGGATGGATGCCAGCCTTTTATATTCATTTGTGCCATATTTCTTATGTGAGGAAAAGAAGCTTATACATTGCTCAGCATATTTGGCAGAGAAACACAATACAATATGTTAAACTAAAGCCCCGTCCTTCAACAAGGTCCTTCTTATGGATAATGGCGAGTAGGTTGCGCTGATACGATGTTTCATGCACCATTATTCTCACTGCTAGTATATAGAAAGACCTGATATGAAGAAGCTTCTGTGTAAAAAACCTAAAGTAATTTTCTACTCTGACAGTACCTGTATTGCTTTATCTGTAACATCTGCTGTTTATAATTGTTTCAAACATTTTATTGTTTCATATGCATCCAGTGCACAGCCACTTGGGAGATCAGCTAAATAATTCTTTCAGAGGTCTTCCTCTTTCTGAGTGCTGAATCTGTGTTTCAGGCCTGCTCAGTATCACCACAAGGGAGGAATTATCTCTGACTAGGTTATGTTTCTTTTGGTTTGGTTTTCTGGGACCTTTAACTTAGTGGTTCAAAGTCACTACTTCAGTAGAAATCAGTTTGTACAGTGTAGGCTGGAACTGTTTGTGTTTGGTAGCTTTTGTACCGCTTCTGCTTGAAATGGTATTGCTGGAGTATAAAAAGTCCTATCCAAGAGTGATTCAGAGAGAAAAGCTTCAGAAAAGATGCTTTTGAATCAAGACATAGTTTTGTATTCTGCACTCACAGTGTCTGGACAAAGACTGCTAAAATATAGCTGTTGGCAGCCTCTGAGAAGGTGAAACGACTCTTTAAAATGTTGGCACACCTTAAGTCTGAAGCACTGCTGTGTGACAGGATGTCCAGACGTTCTTCTGCACGATGCTGTAAACGTAGGGAAGATGAATGAGAATCTGTTGTCCCAGGACACAACTGGAATCAGCTAAGAGGCCTTCAGACTAATTGCATCTGCAAGAAGGCTCAACCATTAAAGACTGTTTACCAACTCAAAAATATTCAATACACACATTCTATACATTTTTCACTTCTGAAACAGTCGATTTGTCTAAGATTATGACACTGTCACTGTTGTGTTACGTTGTCCCCTTTTTAAAGTTGCCACATGTAACCTAAAGGTTTTTTTTAATTAGATGTTTCACGTCATATGTAGCCAGTCAAAGGCAGGCAAAGAGGAAAAATCTAGTATGTGCAGAATGGCAAGAAATACACAACACAGAGAAAATAGTGGGCATTAGTGTGGACATGTTAGTGGCTTCATAATGTAACAAGCTAACAGTGTGCTGATCAAATCGAGGCGTTTATCAGGCTCAAAGCACAGACGGATGCTTTTTGTTATTCGGACAGTGTTTGACTTGTTGGATGACGCCGTCAGTCATCCAGAGTAGTTTGTTTTGTTCCAGGAAGGCTGTGCTCTAAATTGCTTTTACAGGACAGGAGAAGCAGATGGTACACTATCTTACTTATTAGACTAATGGCTGAGATGCCCTGAGTCCTTATTCTTTCTCTAATGTAGCTCAATTTCCACATTCATTTTATCGAATCACTAACTTTTAACAATTACACCAAAAAAAAAAGAAAAAAAGATTGATGCTGTGAGCTTAATCTGGTTCTGACATTACCAACATAAGAGGGTGAATGTTATGCAAGCAAAGTAATAATACATTAAAATTCAGCAAGGACTCTCGCTTACCGAGTCCTCGGTGAGTCATCCGAAGAAGATTTTTTTCACAGCAATCTTTAATTTGCCAAATGTTTTACTGAACAGCACTCGGCCATTAGCATCATCTCCTTATTTCTATTATATATATTTTGTTTTGTAATGACAAAAACAAAACATTAATATCCGTTTTGGTTTTTAATCTCATGTTTAATTCAAGTCAAAAGCATCCCTATCGATTCCTACAAATCAATGATCCCTGTAAACGTCTGCTCCCATGATTCCTTGTTTCAAACAGAGCAGCCATATGCACAACGCTGTGCCAGATGCAGGAGTCAGATGCAAAGGAAGAAAAAAATACAGCTTCATATAAAAATATCACTGGTATTTGGACAAAAGCTTGACACCAAATGGGTATAGATGTAAGGCTGGCTGCTGCGGGGTGACTCTCGAATTCTAATGCATAATAAATTGAAAGATCACGTCTTCTTTGAGTTTCTGGCTTCTGTGGCCTTTATAGTGTGCTGAGATGGGACGTTCTTTGCACAGCAGAAAAGCTATAAATCAATCACAAAATGCTGCACCTCTTCCACACAGTCATTCCTTATGTTAACAAATATTAAGCCTTATCATGCATCGTGAGCGTGATTTCAGGGACCGTATTGTGGAAATAATGTCTTTTTTTCATGCGTGTTGACAGCGAGCATTCATCACAGTACAAGGAGCCTCTTCATTTTCCCAAATATTAGAGCGGTGATTCATATTTTAATACTTGTTTGCTCCACAGCCAAGTAGATCCCTATGCTCTAATTAAATTGTGAATGAATTATTCAGCTTTTCCTCCTCGTTAGATAAGCAGGGAGCACAGGTTGTGTGACAGGAGAGCCATGCAAACGAAGAGGAAGAACAAGTGGAATGGGGAAAACATGTTGGCAAAATATACTTACACCACCAAAAACTCATATCATGTACAAATGCATGTAACACTGTTGCACTACAGTAGCTTGGGCTCTTCTTAGTATTGATTTACACAAGTAGTATCCACACTCACGGCTTATCTTGTCTGGGCCAGCCCCTGTACATCAGTATAAGTAACAGGAAAAACAGGCACACACACTCGCTGTGTGGTTTTAGCAGTTTTCGCCCCGGTGCAGATTCGGATCACTGATAGACCTTATAGATAAGATTTCCTCTTGAGCAGAGATCCAGGTGAAGAAAAATGTGGGGTGTCACACTCTCTCATTCTAAGTGCTGAATTGCAAGACTGAACGGTGCAGCCATTTTCCAAATCTTTGAATTCAGTGTATTCAGTGAATGTTACCTCATTGCATCAGCCTTGTGATCGCCGTGGGCACCGCCGTAAATGGACGCGGCAGTCAGAAATGCTCAGCTGCAGCTTGCTTTTGTAAATAGACTCTTACATGTTGTAATATCCCTGCCAGATCGAGGAGATAAGTGTTAGAAATGCGCTGCACCCACAGTTAGAAAACCATGAAAGAACACGTCTGCTTTCTTCTATTCATGCACATGTTCAACAGTAATGCATTTCGAAATTTCAGATTATATTTGGTGCAGAGTAAAATTCAGTAAATTCATTGTTTAATTTTTGATTACATTAAAAGAAATGCTTTCTCTTCCACAGGGCCAAATTATTCCGGGGAAAGAAAATACTTGGGGATTATGACATCAAACTGGAACAGGTACGTTCATCAGCCACGTGATATCCTTTTCAAGTCTTTACTGAGAGCAGAATGTGCAGGTTCATAAGTTCAAATGTCTTCTTTTCGAATTATCACTCAGGCTGAATTCAACGAGATCAATGTCGTAGCTCATGCAAATGGAACCTGCGATGTTAACATGCAGGTTCTCAGGAATGGTACCAAGGTTGTCAGGTAAGCACATGCAAACACACGTACCAGATTAAAAAAAATACTATTTTGAATACATTTTTTATGGAAATGAATTGGCATTTACATAGCACTTTTCTAATCAAAGTGCTTTGAATCACAAGCCACATGTAACCATACATTCATGCAGCACTTTATTTGGTGCACTTTTATTTCATATCCATGGTTAATTCCGCTTCACCGATTAACCTAACATGCACTGGGCTGTGGGAGGAAGCTGCAGTAACTGAAGAACCCACACACATGCAGAACCCACAAAACATGCAAACTCCAAAAGGAACAGCGCTCACCACTGCTCAGCTGTGCCTATTTTACAGGCAAAAATAATAAAGAAATAAAAAAATATATTTTAACTGAATATGTCACTACATTAGTTTTGTTTTTTAACAATCAAAATTTACACACTGATGGTCCCGACCTGATTTATCAGCACTTTAAGAAATCCGTCATTTTCATGGTGCGTTTTTGCCACATCTATGCTGTTTCTATTTTCTAGGTCATTCAAGCCAGACTTTGTGCTCATTCGTCAACACGCCTTCAGTATGACCCAGAATGAAGATTTTCGCAACTTGATCATTGGCCTGCAGTATGGTGGTGTGCCAAGCATCAATTCCCTGGAGTCCATCTACAACCTGTGTGACAAGCCATGGGCGGTATGCAATCAGCAGCCAGGGAGAGCATTACTGTAGAAAAATGTAGCAGGCAGATTGACAGTAATACTGATCTTTTCTGAATGCCCGGGTTCTGGGTTGTATTTCATATATTATATAAAGTTATGTATGTCTGTCTGTTTATCTTCATGTGTGTGCAGTTTGCCCAGCTTATCAACACCTATAGAAAATTAGGTCCTGAAAAGTTCCCTCTGATTGAGCAGACTTTTTACCCCAACTACAAGGAGATGGTGAGAACTATGTCATCACTCCCGTTATTTAATGCACAAATTGAAAAATTTCTGTGTTTGTTAATGACGTGTGAAAGGATAACGTGAGAAATAACTCAAATTATACCTTGTTACTTTAGGTAAGCATGCCGTCATTTCCTGTTGTTGTGAAGATCGGCCATGCCCACTCTGGTATTGGAAAGGTATGCAAATGATGTAGTAATATGAAAGTGTGCAGAATTTTATTTTGTTGTGGTTGCTGTTCATTAAAGAAAATAAAAGGTGAGTCCATTTTTTACATATTTTGTTGTTTTTTCTGTATTATTGTGTTGTGCACAGGTGAAGGTGGACAACCACAGTAAGTTCCAGGACATAGCCAGTGTTGTGGCTCTTACCCAGACATATACCACCACAGAGCCTCTCATTGACTCCAAGTATGATATCAGAATCCAGAAGATTGGCAGTGACTACAAAGCCTACATGTATGTAGAATTACACTGTTGTTACTTAGCAATATAACAAAAAGCAGGAGAAAAGCTGAATTTGCTCTAATTTGTGTGCTTTACTCACATCAGGAGAACTTCTATATCTGGTAACTGGAAGACCAACACAGGCTCAGCTATGCTTGAACAAGTGGCCATGACTGATAGGTGAGAGTGCTGCAGCCATGGTGAATGTTCTGTACTAAGGGTCCAAAAGGGAATAAATACAATATCACCCTCATCATTAAACTGTCAGCCTCAGTGGTTGATACAAAGCAGGACGGATGCATGCTTACATGTTGTTTATGCCAGTTTCTGCCCCCACCATCCAAGTGTTGCAGAAGTTGAGACTCATCACACCAGGCATCATTATTAAATTTTGGTGAGCCTGTGCAAACTGTAGCCTCGGTTTTATCTTCTTAGCTGTCAGGAGTGACACCTGGTGTAGTTGTCTGTTGCTGTAGCCCATCTGCTTCAAGGTCTGACGTGTCGTGCATTCAGAGGTGCTCTGCTTCATGCCTTGGTTGCAACAAAGAGTTATTTTAATTCCATCTCGCCAGTCTCTTCCCATCTTTGGCATCAACAAAATATTTTTGCCTAGAGAACTTTAACAGGTCATCTTGATCATGTCTATGTTCTTAAATGCATTAAGTTGCTACCTGATTAGAACTTTATGTAAGCTAAATGGGTATACCTAACAAGGTATATATATTTATATTTAAACATATTTTATATGTGTATATTTTTTTTGGTTAGGTACAAGATGTGGGTTGACACCTGCTCAGAGATTTTCGGGGGTTTGGACATTTGCGCAATTAAAGCGATCCATGGGAAAGATGGCCGAGATTATATCACTGAGGTAGGAGTGTAGGGTTATCATGTTTGAAAGTCAAGTCATACATTTGGAGCATACTGAGCATTCTGTTTCTTCACTGTATGGGTTAAAATGAATGTCACATCTTTTATATTAAGACAAGCTTTACACGAATCACTGCCTTCTGCTGTCTCTGCTGTAACCCTCCTCCATGTGGCACAGGTTGTGGGTTCTTCCATGCCCCTGGTAGGAGAACACCAGGCTGAGGATCGACAGCTCATTGCTGACATGGTGCTGGCAAAAATGAACCAGATGGCAGAGAAAGAAGCTAATGCTCCCAAGAGACCCACCACCATACAGCCATCCCAGGTATAGCAACACACAGGCACAGCAATTAGAAGCAGGAGGCTTTTGTAAATTTAGTGTAATTGCTGTTCTTGCTACTTTTAGTTTATGAACATTATCAGTGGTGTATACTATAGGATTAAAATCATCTTTTTTTGACCAATTTATAATCTTCAATCAATTAATATTTGTTCATGTTTTCAGGGGGCTGGCCAGAAAGGAGAGATTACTGGTGAACCCACAAAGAATGGTGCTGGGCGCCCTCCTCAAGGCTGTCTGCAGTACATTCTTGACTGTAATGGCGTTGCAGTGGGTCCAAAACCGGTCCAGGCCAACTGAGTAAACCAGGAGAGTGAGGGTTATCTGCGAGTCTTGATAACAGCGATGAACCTTAGCTGAACACACGCGCAGATGTGTGTGTGTGTGTGTGGCTGCTCATAGCTAGAGTCAAATCTTGGTGGAGTGAGCTCAGTACAGATGAGTGCTGGCCTGGACTGTGTTTTTTTTTAACTCTATGCAGTGTCAAAACGTACTGTCTACTTGTTGACCTGTTGATTTGTGTGCTTTTATAGGACACCTGTGTTTCAGTAGCTGTGGTTTTCTTTGGGGCTGTCGTCGATGATATAAAAAGCAGATTGTGCCTACACTGAGTTAGTCAGTGCTACTCTGTGGTACCCGTTTAACCCAGCTATGGAGCTCCCATTTGCCCCTCCCACCCCCTTTTCTTTTGTTTTGGTGTGTACCTTTAAATATTGTTCAAACTGTGGATGACTGTACAGTTTGAAACTTGTGTATATCTCAATATGTATACAGTAAGTGGGTGTGTATGGTTGTAGTAGTGATTAATTTCATACTAACTTTTTTTTTTGTTCGTTTTGCATGATTGATAAAAAAGTTAAGTGCAAGTCAGTTATAAATGTTTGATCAAGTGGGATGTTCACGTAACATCGCTGTATTTATCTAAGCTGTGTTCCCTGTGATTCATGCATTGTGAATGTGTCATAAGAAATGCATATTATAAGTTGTGCAGGATACAGTGTACACATACAGCAGAGACATACAGTATATTGCCTTTCCTAAATCATTTTTCCTCTTTGCCATTACTAGTTTCACTACAAAACAGATTATATAGTTTAGAGAATAGATATTTAATCAATAATAGAATTAGTCAGATTTATTGATAATTTTATTATGCAGAAGGTGTGCAGGTGTTTACACACACACAACTTCAATATATTTTGAACCAAAGAATATATCGGTTACTTTCAATCATTCGTTGCACTCCAGTAACCCACAATGAAACTACCAGGGATGAGACCAGTAATTCTGCGGTTGTCACACGGAGTGTACAATTTAATCAGAGAAGATAATACTTATGTTTTCAAATTGTTCGTTGTAAATCACACAGCAGCCAACTGATGCTGCGTTCAAGCTGCTGTTGTCTTTTTGCAGCCAGTTGTGTGGAGGCAGACATCATTTCTGATAATAAATAGCTGTGTAATGTATGATCTGCCGCCTCCGTTCCTCGCTCACTCTGGCAATCGGCTATCATTGGAGGTGTTGCTATGACAACAATGCGAGTGCTCTGAGATTTAGTGTGGATTCCAGTAGTGGTACTGTGTCCCAGTTACTGCCATTCAAAGATTCTTGTAAGTTGCTGGAAATAGCAATAACAGCCTCTTAGGTTAATAATGTATTTTTTTTTAAATCCAATCATCCAACTAATTTTAAAAAGCTGTTGTCATCCATACTTTGAATTGTTTTTACACAAATGTCACAATTGCTTGTTGTCCAGCGGCTTTTGTAGAAGCCATTTCCTATATCTAACACACTAAATGGTGTAACAGCTAAAACGCAACCAAATCAACTGTAAAAAGAAATCTGTACCATTTTCCGACAATTTGTTTGTTACAAAAGTATAAAACATGTTCAACAAGCTCTGTGTGCAATCTTTTTCTAAGTTGTATAAAGTGCCATTGTAACTGTGAGCGTGTCCTTGTAAAAGCCATGCCTGCGGCTTTATGGATGTATTGTTCTGTTTAATAGGAAGTATGCCATGACAATGACTTTCAAAGGAAGACTGTGCAGAGGAGCTCCATCAGTAACAGCTGCATGGTTAGGCTTTGGTCAGTGATTGTGATTAAACATCAACTAAATTATACCTGGCCGTGTTTATTTGGTCACTGTGTTGAGGTGGAACGTCTGTCTTCAGGCCTAGAGAAGCGTACCTGTTAAAAGCTGTGGTACTTTTGAGCCCAGGGTTGAGCTGTTCATATCAGGATCAGAGTACAATACATTGTAGAGGAAAAAAAATCCTCTGTGGCTATTCCACCTCTGTCACTGGCAATAAAGCTTCCTTTGCAATATATGCTTGGTCTGTGTCCTCATATCTGTTGTGATGAGATTTCTATCATTTTATTCAGCAAGGAAACACTGGGTGATGTAACTAATGTATCCAAATAACAGAGTCTAGTAGACTAAAGTTCAGCTGCTAAGCACGCACACTGCGATGCTTCCAATGCATGAAATTATGTGTGTATTGTGAAAGAGATTGTGGTAATATCTCCTCTGCTTTGTGCCTTCATATTGTGCTGTTTGTCTTATATGTTGAGAATGTGGGATACTTTATTTGTATCAGATAGGTTCATGAATAAAACAGTAATCTTGGAGAACTGGCAAGTCTACATATGAACATATAACATTTATAATTTTGTCTCCATAGATGTGACATGCTTGACTATCATAATTATTACTTTCACAAAAGCCCCACTTCAAATCATCCAAGATCAAAAAACACAGCTTAGCAGATTTGTAAGACTGTGCACTAAGATAGTTATTTATTATATTATTGTTTATATTACTTAGATAGTATATTAAACACAAATTCACACAAGCTCACCTACTGATTGACGGCACCTAAAAAGTCCTGATTTTCCTGTCTCAGTAAATTCTGGATTCTGAGGAGTGCCTCTGGAATGAAAAGCTTGTGTTTTTTCTGCATTTCCAGTGAAGACACAGCAAATGTTGAGACCATGTGAAACTTGAGGAAGTCATCTGTCAGCTTATTTCCTGAAAAAAGAAGCAATTTTTAACCTGTACTACTTAAAATGTTGCAGGATAAAAGGAAAAGTGAATTTAAAGACACTCTGGAAATCAAAGTGAAAAAAAAGCAGGCTAGTCCATTTAGCCAAAATTTCATTGCAGCAAATCAAAATGTGAGTGTTCATATTTTTCCTCACTGCACAAAGTAGCAGATACCAGTCCTGCTGATGGGTCAAGGACTGTCTATGGCCCCGTCGAGCTCTCCTAGAGTAACTGCCTGTCTGCTGGAATCTCTTCCTACTTCACAATAAGGGAATAACATTGCTAGGAATTCTACTATAATGGAACTAGATGATTATTAAATCTGTTGCATAATCATTCATTTTATCTGTTTCAACAAATATCAGCCACCTCAAACAGGTAAAATATGTTCCAGACAGACATACAGACTTACAGATGGTCCTGATGCTTTTCCTCATAACCAGCAGACTGACCTGGCCTAAAGATAGTTAAAGCTTCTGAAGAACTCAAGAGGAATAACTGTGGGTCCTTGAAGATCCAGCTGAAGAGCATCTGTCTATACTCCTGCCAGCTGTCTACCAAGCTGCTGCACAACATGAACAACTTGAGTCCTGTGGGGGAATGTTGGAATGAGCATCTGCTGAAGATCACAGTGGAAGAAAGGGATTTACACCCCCAATGAAGGAAAATGTAAAGGTGGCATGTGATAAACAGGGATTTCTGAATGTCATTTAATGCACCTAATTATAACATATTTTATAGATAGGTTTCTCACTAGTGTCACTAGGTTTTTTTTAATGGTGCCATGGTGGTTAGCGCTGCTGCCTCACAGAGAATAACATTTGGAAGATCTGGTTTTGATTCCACTTTGGCCCAGGCCTCCCTCTCTGTGGAGTCTGCATGGGTTTCCTCCCACAGTCCAAAGACATGCACTTACTGGGGTTAGGTTAACTGGTCACTCTAAATTGCCCATAGGTGTGAGAGGTTGTTTGTCTCTCTGAGCTAGCCCTGTGACAGGCTGGTGACCTCTATGGGGCGTACCCTGCCTCTCACCCTGGGATGGACTGAAACCCATCTGCTGACAAAATAGATGCTGATTTTATTTTTCTGTAGATTAACAAATTTTATTATTTCAGCTGAAGAATAGAAACACTGGCTTTTTAAGCTTTGTTGTTGCCATCTGGTGGTGAAGGTGAGGTACCAAAGGCCTAACTCTTGGGTCTCTTTTTGTAACTTTGCCTAATCAGTCACTTTCACAGAATATATTTACTGGCATCACAATCATACTCATTATTTATAGGAGATAAGATCCTTGACAGAGAGAGGCAAGTAACTGTCTGGCAGACGTCACATAAATCAAAGACTGTCTGAGGTTGTTTTTGAAATTGCATTAGTCTAATGTCAGAAGAGAACGCATCTCGTCGTGCCCTTTGAGTCTGTGCTGTCTGGAATTGTGCAGTCTGCTTCAGTATCAGAAACAGGCCTTAACGAGGCGGGCTTAGCAATGTGCTTATACACTTTAATGAATTGTCGGTCAACTATCAACCGAAAAGGTTTAGACTAAAGCTGAAGCTTATTATACCTGCCCTTTATGCATTTTTGGATTGAAACAATTTTTATTGAATTAGATTTAACCAAAGCAAAGACCAAAGAAAGTAATAACTTAAAAATATTTCTCAAAGAAATATAGAATAATCTCCACAATTTATTGTCATTCGATGGCGAGCAGAGGGAACACAACTTTGTACGTAAAATTGAAATGGGAGGAAGAACCTGGCTATAAACATATCTGAAGATGAATGGTGATATTTGGGAATCCCAACAGACAACCACGACTTCAAGTGTTTGGAGAACATATGCTTGGAAGAACATAATTAGCTTCTTTGTCACACCCAAAATGAATAGTAGATATGCATCAGAATCACAGGCATGTTGGAGGAGATAATGTGGATCATTCTCATGTCTTTTGGTTTTGCCCAAAACGTAAAAAATACTGGGACGATGCCCATAATTACGGTTAGACTCTTGGGTTATGAAATATCGAAAACATGCAGATTTTTGTATTTTGGCTATATGAAAGGAAATGAAGTGCTAAAAGATAGACATATCTTGAAAATTTTATTAGTGGCCTGTAATAAAACAATCACAAGAAAGTCGTATAAATCTGACCCACCAAAGCAAAAAGAATGGCTGAAGCTTGTGAAGGAAATATATTATGGAACAACTCACTTACAGGACTCAAGAAGACCAATTCCAAGATAAATGGGAGAAAAGGATTATATATATATATTTACGACAAGAGATTGATTTATACATGGTCATTTTGAAACACATTGTAAATAAGACAAAATAGCATGTTGCTATTTCCTAGCTGGTCGAAATGTACATGCACAGATCATAAGTACAAAACAAAAGCACTGATTCAGTGAAGAAAACATCTTAAAAACTACTTTCTACCATTAAAAACTGCGTTTATTAGCACCTTACCTTTGAATTTCACCGTGTGTCACTTCATTAGCTGTTAATGAGCACTGAGACGTCGAGAAAACGGGTGGAAATACCACGGCGAATTGTGCTCAAAACTCTTGCTCAAAACTCAGTGGCGCCCCTTGCGGATTTGCGTAAAATTGTCCACTTGGTTCATGTCTATGAGTTGAGGGAATCTCTACCAACATGAAATTCCTCAGAGTATTTAATCTAAACAAATGTTTGTGACAAAAAAAGAGAGAAATTTGAGTTACATTTGAATCTGAATCATACTAGTGGTCATTATGGACCCACATTCTTAAAGTGTCAAACTACTGCAGCACCATCTCAACCTGCTCCATCAGAAAACTGTTGTTTATGCAGCGGTGCATCTTCAGTCCTAATATAATTTGTATTGGTCCGGTAGGATTTTGTGGCACATGCGCATACCTTTTGATGTTGGTTCAGCGGAGGACCACTAGATGGAGTTATTGCAAGCCAGGAAAGTGGGGCATTTAGGATCTGTTGATTTCATTTTAACCAGCTTGTGTGGCTTGTTGGGACGCAGAAACAGAAGAGATAAACACATATAGCAGACATGTAAAAATAGATGACTAGTGGTTGACCGAATACTGCTCTTATTGTGTTGCTCTACTTTTGATCACACCATGCTTTTAAAAACAACAGAAGTAACTCAAAAAGCTTTGCTGCTGTCCCCAATGCAAAAGGCTGTATGCAATCCAAGCACTTTCCACATGAAGATTGCAGTAATTTTTTCCATATTTACTATAAATTTGCTCTTGGGACTAAACCAAATTCAGTGGTCCTGCCCAGCAGGAACGGCACGTTGGATGTTTACACTTAAACAAAATATAACTGTCCTCTCTCTTTCCACCACATGTCCCTCCCTTGCTGAATGATTGTTGTTCCACTGAGCCTGCCAGTGGCTATACAGTGCGCAGTGTCATCAGCCAATGGTGGAATCCCTTGGTGGTGTGTCTGGACTGGATCCCTTGTGAGGTTGCACCACGTTGCCACTGCTACAGCAAACATTGCACCATGCCACAAAGTCTTGCACATGTGTGGGATTTTGCTGTGTTAGTGAACAAGAATTAAGGCAGTAATAATGCTTACATCACCTGCTTCCATTGCTGCACTTCATGCTGATTAATCAACATGCAGTCAGGTCCATAGGCATTTGAGCAACATTTTTTTTGTAACTTTGCCTCAGCATACTGCCACAGTGAATTTGACATCAAACAATCAACATATGATTGAAGTGCTGACTTTCAGCTTTAATTCAAACTATTTAACAAAAATATTAATTTACTGTTTAGGAATTACAGCCATTTTTGCACTTTGAATCCCATTTTCAGAGGCTTTAAAGTAACTGGAAAAATACAAAAATTTTATTATAAAAACTCATTTCAAAACCTAGATGAAAATCATTTGCAGTCAATGACTGCCTGAAGTCCAAAACCCACAGACATCACAGCAGTTGATGCTTGTTTGTGGGTCTCTGCCTTTGATTTCTCTTCAGGAACTGTAAAGCATTGCTCTTCTAGGTTGAGATCAGGTGACTGACTTGGCCCTTGAACAATATCCAGTTTCTCTGCCTTGGATTGCTTTTGCAGTATGCTTTGGTCATTGTCCATTTGCACTGTGAAGCCCCACCCTTTCAGTTTTGCAGCATTTAGCTGAATCCGAGCAGACAGTATAGTCCTGCACACTTCAGAATTTATCCCACTTCTATCATTCCCATCATCAACCACTGAACTGGTTTCACTGGCAGCCATATAGGCCAATGCCATAAGACTTCCTCCACCATGCTTGACAGATAATGTGGCACATCTGATCATGAGCTGCTTTTCTCTTCCTATCAAGTTTAGCTTGGATTTCATCTGCCCAAAGATTTTTTCCATAGCTCTGCACTCGAGGTCAGCACTTGAAATAATCTCCAGAGCTTCAATCGGCTTAACTTGCCAGGAAATAATGAGGTAACAGGCCATGAAAGAGCTAGTCAGTCAACAGTACAATTACTTTTGTACATTTTTTTTTCTGTGGAGGCAAAATTACCACCCCCCCAAAAAAAAAAACCAACCCATGACCCTAACTGCTCCCACAGCAGTTAGAAAGATGATCCATCCAGTCTATTTAGGCAATTGCATTTAACTTAAAATTTTATTAAAATATTGAATAAACAACTTTCTCACCAAGTTCACAATAAAACATTTAACTGCCTGAAACTGACATGGTAACCAAATACAAATTAGTTTCCAAAGAATTTTAAATATTTAAGACAACTGCCTAATGTCCAGCTCGTGAAAACCTAACAATGTAAGAACTGATAAAAGGACGTGTCGGTATCTGTTTACTCAGAGGTATGAAACCTTTGTGCAGACTGCTGAAGCCATCATTTTACCTTTGAAAATGTGCACATATCCAACATCACTTATGCTAGCTGTCTGACAGGCTAGAAGTCATCTGAAAGGACCCCAAAAATAAAAGAACATTAAAAGAAGTCAAAAACAACAAAAAACAAAGAATTCCCCACATCTACTCCATTATCATTTAAGACAATGCAAAAAATCAGCTACTGCTGTGCAACTAAATGGACTACATCCAAACCGCTTTGTGATAACAGGAGGGGCTGAAGTTGTGCAGGATCTTGATCCAGGCTTCATTTCCTCTTAAGGCAGGTAAGCTTCCAAAGTTCCTTTTCATCGGAGAACAGAACATTCTGAGGGAAGGGCAGGCTTCACATCACGGAGCCCCAAATCCAGAGACACATCCGTCTTGAGCTTTCTTCAAGGTCCATTCATGGTTGTCTTAGGTAGGTGTGCGTGCATTTATTTACAAGTTATACCAAACACAATGCCAGCATGAAGCCCCGGCATACATTTAAAATATATATGGTGATAACCTTGATGTATCTTTATGCCTGCCTCTTCATGTGTACATCAAAATGTAATCCAACATTAAGCCATCCCTTCAACAGTTACAGATGCACTTCCCGCTCTCCTTTTTCTTACATAATTTATTGATTAATGTGTGTGCATGATTTGTATGATTGGATGTGTGCCTATCGACCTATGTTAGCATCTTTATTGAAGAGAATTTGGGAAAACTGAATGTTTGAGGAGCAGGGTAAGCGTAAGCAGAGGAGGAGGGGTAGTGCTGTCTGAGCCTCTAAAAAACAGGCACTCTTGTCAGAGTACAGGCATTAATATCCTCAGTGTGAGTGGCTCTGTGCAGGGACGGTTCTGAGGCACTGCGGTTTATCTTGGGGAGGGCATGCTGGAGAAGCTCAATAGAGGACAAGATCTGGGGGGGGAAAAAAGCTTAAGAGTTAAACAAACACTTGCAATTTATCTTGATGGCCTGCTAGTGCCATGAGAGCAGTTCACCTGTGGAAACAGTGGCCTCTCATCCTTGGACTTCTTGATGCAGTCAGCCACCAACCTTTTCATGGCTTTGGGGCAGTTCTTGTAGAGCTTACTGAGGTCTGGAGTCAAATAGCCTCTTCCCACCATGTAGATAATCTAATAAGGAGAGTCACAAAGAGCAGATGAGATTGAGTAAAACAGCAATCATATTTTTTAAGTATTTTAGAATTGAAAAGTTGATTAAAGTCTGTATATCTGTACTGGCTGATCAGAGATATATAAATATGCCCAGTGAGCCCAACACTGGAGCCATTGTGAAGACATGAGTGCACGATGCTGCAGAGATAAAAGATGACACGTACTCTATGTGCCTGCCAGATCAGCAGTGTTCAAAGTCATTCTACAGTATCAAGGAGAACAGAATACAAAAGTGGATCATAACACTTACTGGCACACACTGTGCAGAGCTTTAATTGAATTTGAATACAGTAAAGTAAATTGAGTAAGAAGCCAGAATTGACCCAGGCCAGGTCTCATGGCCTATGAGAGGATAAAAAAAAAACCCTCAAAAACTAAACATACACATATGCACACCCATGCTCCACTTTTCTCACACACATATAGGGTTGTGTTACGGGATCTAAAATTAGGCCAGTGGCTCCATGGAGCCCGCCTCTGTTCCACAATGGGCCTTGGGCCAGCTCCACAACCCCCTTCAGACAGTGACACAGTGTCTTTCCACCACCTTCCAGGCTAGGTTTGCAGAGAGCTACAGCTTAGACATGCATCTGATTGTGGGCATACAGGACTGGAACCCTCAAATTAACTCTTGTGTAATAAAAAATTGCCAGCGGAGTGGAAAACAAAAACAGAAGGTACTTCAGTCTTCACATCATCCAACATGCAGTATTATGTGGTTAAACCATGGTTATGTGGCATACATTTGAATATATTTACCTGATCTCTATTTCCTATCTGGGAGTATGGGAGCTCTCCTGTCATGAGCTCAAAGAGAACAATTCCATAGGAATAGACATCAGACTGGAAGCTGTAAGGATTGTTATCCTCCATCCGGATAACTTCAGGAGCCTGTAAATATACAAAGAAAGAAAAAAAAAAAGACAAGTCAGGCTGGAGACCACCTCAACTGTAAATGCTGCCTAATGAAAACTCATCAAGTGTCTCGACATAGCCTACATGTCGCTATAGTGGAATTAACCTCCTAAGATACACTTTTCCCACTTACATTTTAACGCACTTAAAACAATCTGATTCCTCAGTGGCTGACAGTTACCAGCTTATTCCAACTGATTGCACTGAACCAGGTTCGAATGAGCAGTGTGCTACTAACCATCCAAAGAATGGATCCAGAAGGTTGCTCCACCTGATGTGAACCGCTCCACCTTGCTTTCACCGTAGCAAGACCAAAGTCCCCTATTTTTACCGTTAGCCCTTCATGCAAGAAGATATCTGCACTGCTGTCAAGGAACCTCAGCTAAAACACGCCTGAGGGAAGATGCATCCTGCATGCTAGGAGGATTACAGAGGGCATTACTGGTTTTATTTTCATTAATATACACTCAAAAACCAATAGAAAGGATACTGTTTGACTTCATGTCACGGTGAATGATGTTCTTTGCATGAAGATAGCTTAAAAAAAAAAAAAAAAAAAAAACAAAACAACTTGTATAAGGGGTTGTTTTTTTTT
>VOQJ01013532.1:10890-32145 GCA_015052665.1 Apistogramma diplotaenia | reverse complement strand
TCATCATCTAACAAACAGCTACACAGTTTTTCACTCCAAGCAAACTACTGCCGACAGGAGAAACAACCACGCTCCCTGAGAACTCAGAGCAGAAACGAATTCCCCGCTCCTCGTCACAACAGGAAGATAATCATCTCTGCCCGCCCAGCAGCTACCGTCTGCTTTTATTTGAGAACATGGTCGCAGTAGAGTGACGTCATCGACGTCACCCGCAAAGTGGTACACAGCGTAGTTAAGACAATAGGTACAGATCTAAATTATCACATGGCATTGCTGGGAAGACAAAGGGCACCACATGGCGTAGGAATTAAGTTGAAGCATATAGAGAAGACATGATGAAAATATCAATAAACCCAACACCATGCATCAGCTTGTTTCATTCTGAATGACTCTAAAGTTAAACCTGAACAGACTGGTTATTAATTGCTTTATTCACAATGTTTGCTTGCATTACAGAGAAAGTGATCTTGTCAGTTTTAATCCCTTTTCAGGGATGTGAACAGCACAAATGTAACTAAGTTACAGTATTTTTCATTACCAGCAGTCTGGCAGTTGTCCTGCTATCTAACAAATACTTTTAGTATATAAAAAATTAACCTTTTGTAGGTTTTTTTTACTGCCTTTATGTTTTTATGTACTTGACTCTTAAATTATGTGTGAAGTTGATGTGTGTGAAAGCTTAAAAAAAAATCACTTCCATTTATTTAGTATTTCTCTAATCTTATTGACCACTTGTGTTACTAGAACTCAGATTCACCCATTCATGTGCACACTCATGCAGCAATTTATTCTTTGCATGCATACGTGTGCGCTGATGGCTGTCAGTTCAGTATCTGGCCAACAATCACTCCAACATGCAGCCTGGAGGAGTGACATAATGATTGCAATTACAGCCCGTTCCATCTCTTGAGTCACAGCTGCCCTGAACATTAGGATTTTACAAACCTTGCACCGTCAACTCGTGATTATTTATAAATGTTCCCTCATATTCATTTTTTTCTCTAACCTAATTTTTTGTTTTTTTTACATAAATTGCAAAATGTCATTCTGTTTTGGTTGGACACTGAAGCGACATTTCACATGCTCCTGTCATTCATCATATTTGAACTGATTCTGGTTCTGAAGACCCAGCTTTCCTTTAAAGGGAATTCTTCACTGTATGACTTTAACAAGGGCACTGATCCTTTCAGCAGCTATTAATGTAAAAATCCCTTTGTTACAAGGCATAAAATCAAAACACTTCCTGCTTTTCATTTTTACATTAATGAATGTTGTATGTGTGCAAAGCATTATCACTGTGCATTTACACTTGAAACCCTTTTCATTGTCCTATTGAGAACAATTTCATCGCATAACCTTCACCGCATAACCTGCACTTGCCATTATATACTGTCATCAAACGCATGTAAATTTTTAAACAAAAAAAACCTTCACGTATTATTTTGTCTATAAGTGACAAAGGAAACTGCTTAAATGTTGCACATTTCATCAAAAACAAGCCACAAATAAATGTCTGTGGAGTTGAACATCAGGCATCCATCTCTGTCTTTTTCCAGTCAGTGACTCTGCATGATGTATTCGATGAAGTATGACTCGAGCTTCACCCCTCACTCTTTCTCCATCCTTCCCTCTTGTTTCTCATTCACTCTTCCTCAGTGCCCTCCCGCTCTCTTTCCCTTCTCCTGCTTTCTCTTCCCTCCCTCCTTCCCGCTCCTCTTCTGAGTCCAAGCCAGAGATGCTCATCAGTGGCTCCTCTCCTTTGAAGTTCCTTCTCTCCCCTCTCCCTCACTAATGGTGCGTTTGAAGTGTCACTCAACTCAAGGGCACCCAACACACACAGCTGGAGGACCAGGCACTATTTTTTTTATTTTTTTTTGCCATCTATCTGTCAAGAATGTGCTGCATCAACTTCAGACTCATAAACATATCTGTGCAAGGAAATATTTTACTGCAATGCCTTAATGTAAGGCTGTTTTCACCATATAGCCTTTAATCTGTTGGCCTGGTGTATTAGTCTGCTCATAACACACTGCTGTACTTGAATTACTTGTGCTGACATTTATGGCGCCACACTCTTCACCAAGTTTTATTTTTCATTTTAGTTCATGAAACATGCGCTACAGCTGCTGTCTTTGTATTTACAGTAATGTGCAAAAGTCTTGAGCCTTTCCTCGTTTCTTCATATTTTGCAGAATTTCCTATCATTTTTCAAGTGTCGTTGAGTAATCGTTCTTCAGGCTTTTCTTTGGACATGGTACCTGGTTTGTTTGTTTCTTAATCCACTTGACACTGACCTGTGGATCATTCAAGTGTAAAAAGGGTGCCTAACTCAAGGGATGAGGCAATGTTGTGTTTACACATAACAGAGAGCTTAGCAAAGAACCCAATTTAAATTGTATCTTTAAAGACTCTGCTGCTCGCAGCTTGTCAAAACACATCACTTGCTCCATTTCTTTAGTTGAATCTACAGAAAAAAAAAAAGATTATGCAGCCATTAACCAAAAATCTGGCATATCTCATCGTGGACCTTAACAATTTTGTGGAAGCTGAATGAGCTGAGGACGATAAAAAAAAAAGTCAGGCCTTAAAAAGAAAACTCTAGATGAACAGTGTCTGACAGTCATGTTCTAAAGAAATCGGAAAAATCCAGCAAAGACCTGACGCAGGACCTGAGAGTCACGTCGGCTGATACCATGGGAACAATGACAGTTGTTTCTTCTTTTTTTTTTTTATCTTAATCACAATAGAAGCCTTTGTGCAATTATTTAGTTGCATTTTGCAAGCAAACCAAAACAATTAACTTCTGTAATAACCAAATAATAACCGTGTTCCTCTGTTAAAGCTGCTTTATAGATAAGACTGCATTGGGCATATGCCTTCACACGTGCAGGTCTGTTGTACTATGGCTATGGAAGGTTCAGGGCTTCAGTGCATGTGTGAAAAAGAGCTTTTAACAGCAGGTTAGTCAGTGGCAGCTAAACACTTTGAAGCATGCAGACATCTAGCTCCATCAAATCCTGTCTCTTCATAGCATATAATCCCCTACTTTTATTTAGATGTAATTATACTGTTTCCCCTAATGAATGTTGTTATTTGACATGGCACAGCTCACATGGTTGGTTGGACAATGATCACACTCATCTCTTCCTCTTACTTCTGTCTCTCCAGGCCACTAAGGAGGTGATAGAGCGCGAGGCTCCAGGGATGTCTCTGGCAATGCTGATGGGATCCCTCAACGTCACACCACTAGGCATGCTTTCCAGGTAAGACACATTTTTGTACAGCGAAGACGGCGGAAACGCACACGTTTCATATTTATTTTGTTATTTAATTCCTTACGTGGGGGTGAGGTTTTCATTATTTACATTTGGAAGCAGCGTCACACTTTAAAGTAGTGATTCCAAGCTCAGACTGAACTTGCAGCACAGCTAAAGTTAAAATGTCCTGTGAACCTGACATTAAAATGACTGTATTTAGATGTGTCCACATAACCAAGGTAGGTAATTAGGCAGTTTTTTTCCTGTTGGTTTAAGAGAAGCATTACACTTTTATTTTTATCACTTGGTGCACTGAGAAGAGGTTTTGCAGTGGAAGATTTGCCCCCACCCATTTAAATGTTCTCTGTGCGTTTGCAGACCTGTGTGTGGTATCCGAGGGAAGACGCTCATTATTAACTTACCAGGAAGCAAGAAAGGTTCCCAGGTAGGAGACACTGCAAGCAGGCACATCATGGGCTTTCTCCTGTGGATGTTAAAGAAAACAAACAGATTCACCTGAAATAAGGGATAAACTCTATATAAAACATTCATATGTTTGTTACTTTTCTGTCTACGTGAGCGCTTCCTTTAGTGAGGCTGTTATGATTTTTAAAGCCAGTAGACAGAAACAGAAGCACCGGGCCAGCGTTTAAAAGCTTTCGACGACAAGGAATCCTACATTTAGGGGTCCAAGTGGTCGGTGTAAAGAAGAAGGCAGTGGAGAGCAGGCAAGCAGAGGAGAGGAGGAAAATCACAGGCCGCCAGGGAAACTAATGGTTGGCTGGCACACAGAGTCTAGCAGACAAAGACAGCTGGATTACAAAAGTAAAAACACAATAAGGATCGGGAAACAATAGCAGAGCCAGAGCATAGTCTAGCACAACAGTGGATAGTTGACAATGATTATATGTGACAGCTGGTGCGTGTACAGTGCTGTGAAAATGTATTTTCCCCATCCCGATTTCTTATTTTTTGCATATTTGTTACACATGTTTCAGATCATGAAACAGACTTTAATATTAGACAAAGTTGGGTTGTTTTTTTTTGCGACCTCCTGGATGAGTTGTCAATGCAAGTTTTCTCCATTTGTGGATAATGGCTCTATCTGCCAGAGCCTTAGAAACTACTTATATATATTACTGACATCACCAGATGAAGCCTTGCTGTAACTTTGCTGCGGGGCTGCTGTGTGATACCTCATTGTTGCTGGAATTTGCATGCATGGTAATGCTGAAAATACATGAATATGTTTTTGTGTTTGGTCCTAGTGTGCCACTTGTTTTTTCACACAGCTTGAATTGCAGCTTGTATATTACAAACTGGATCAGTAGCATTTGTAGACTGTTTACCACCAATAACGTGTAATTGTAAAAAATGATTTGATCTCTTGACTACAGAGATTTCTATGCCTCCTTCATTAGACTGCGGGGCAGAGTCAGATTGTAATATTTAAATGGCTCAAGTTTAAAAATTCGAGGCTTTAATATGTAGCTATAACGTAGCACAGAGCAATAAAATAAATGTATTACTGCATGAATTCACAAGATTAATGATTTTTGGCCATCAAGGCTCTCATGGCCTGTTTTTATTCTTTATAGCTCTTGATTAGTTGTTCATCTGATAATGTCTCAGATTAAAGAAGGCGGCTTTGTCCGGCCCGTTCTGTGAGGAAGAAGAGTCAAATGATGTGTTAAACTCCCCCTTTATCTGAGCGAGCCGGGTTTCTGAAGCAGAAAACCTTCTTTAACTGAGAAAGTTGATGACAATGGTCACAATATGTATTCATTCTTTTGATTCTTTTGCATACTGCAAACATTTCTGCATTTAGTCATTACCTCCGTGTGTGCTGTGTAAACACCATGTGCATTGTTTGTATATAATGTAGGTGTGTGTGTGTCTGTGTGCATTGGTTTGCATGATTGATTTCATCTGCACAGATTGATATATTAGTGGTCTTTAGTGTTTGTGTTGTCATGGTCATGTTACTGTGTTTTTATAATTTTTTTATGCAATAAAAGTCAGTACAGGGCTGGCCCCTGTGTCGGTTATTGCTCGCTCGTGCTGTGCAGCCCCCGGCAACCTGCTTAAGATCATCTCTGGGATGTCCCGCTCTGGTATTGAGTTCAACTTTTCAATATGCAGATGATTTATTCTCATATGTCTCTGATCTGAACTCTATCCCGGTAATGTTGTCAGTTCTGCAGAGAGTTTGTTTCTTTTCTTGCTATAAAATTATCTCCAAAAGTTTCCCAGTCAACTCCACGGCCTTGCTATAACAGTCAGATCTCCCTTTTAAGTTAAGTCACTGCCATTTCAAATAGCTAACATCACTAGAATGCTGCCCTCACTCGTCTCTGCAAATAATATGGCTGCTGCTCTCGGACAAAAATGTACTTCTTTCCTGTAGAGCAGCAAGATCCCGAGAATAATTAGAGCAGTGCTTCAACACTATAAATTAAATGTATTCAATTTATAAATAAAATCTCAAAATCTCAAAACTATCCAGCCAGAACTGCATAGATTTGAAACAGAAATAGTAATTTAGATGCTGCAAAATGACATAGGCACACAGCAACCTCACTTTTATATAGGAATATAATCAGATTACAACCAGCTGGTAACCTTTATTGCAAAGAAATGCAGCGTAGACGAGTCGCACTCATCCGTGCAGGCTGACTCTGTCTGCTTTTATAAATTAGATGGCAGTAATTTCCTAGCGTGTCTGAGAGATGTGAGAGTGATTGGAGACAGGTTGCCTCCCACCAGGCGACCCGTGCAAAAGATGTGTGATCAAAGGGGTCACTCAGAGGTCGAGCGTGCTGCATGCTCATCACCTGGGTAACCAGTTGAATCCAGGTCCTTGAAATAGATCTCTGACAGCAAAAAAGTTAAATGCAGTCACCAGGGCAACAACCAGTTTTTCCTAGTCTCAAGGTTTCCATCCTATTTTTAATCTAGTGTAAGCCATTACACTACTTGCATTACTTAGTTGCCAAGCAGAATACTTACAAAGATCAACTACGGGCCCCAAAATAGAAACTCGTTTAAACATAAGTAACTCACATGTAATCACTGACACAATATTCAGAAAACCTATGATCGTCTTGATATAATTGAATGCACCTGCAATTTCTAGTAAGCCTATTAGCATGAGCCTAATTACAAAATTGAACTGTGTTTAACAGAAGTTTCTCAACTTTAGTTCTGTGGGTTGCATTAGCGTGGCTCATCACAGAAAATAATTTCCAGAGATATTGAGAGGTCTGATTGTCAGACGGAAAAGGATGCAGGAGGTTCAGAATTCAGCTTAGAAAACAGGGGAAACACAGTAACAACAGTGTGAGAAGTATATGCTTTTCTCTCTACCACAAAACTGCAAAGTAAGTAAAAGTTGCTAATGAAAAAGAAACCATTCATTGTTCAGATGAAACCAAGAAAAAATAGTTTGGTTTGGCATAAAACAGCCACAGTGAATGAATAGCGCAGACAGTGAAGCAATGACGAGGGAGAGGGATGATACAGAGCAAAAGGTGTTGGGGAGATGTCATTTATAGAGGGTACTGTGTATCCTTGCAAATATAAAAAAAACTGTCAGATGAAATGACTCGGGGTCCATCAGAAACCTGGCAGAGGAAGAGCATGCCAGCATAGAGATCCAAAGCATGCTTCCAAAATCACAGAAGAGTTTCTAAAGAAGGAAAAAAGTGAAACTGTGACCTGGCCGAGGATATCACCAGAACTGAATCCAGTACTGTATTAGTCTTTCCTCACTACAGAGGAAAAGTAGATGATAGTGATTTTTGCTGCTATCTATTTGTGCATGTGACTTCATGTATTTGTTCATATTTGTGTATTATAACGTAAACCTGCACATACTCTTGCTTTTATGCACGCGTGAACGTGCTCTCACCCAGCGGTTTCTCCTCCTCACCCTCCCCCTCTGATTTTTTTTCTCCCGCTCTGCCATGTTCACCTGCACATCTATCTCTGTCTCGTTACACGCCTGCTTCTCCTGATCGATTTTAGTATTTCTTTGAATCAATTCCACCACCTCTCCCCATCTGCTGCCATATTAGTGTCTCCCTCAACAGCCTTCAGTTAAAGTTAACGGCACAGGCAGCCCATTGCGGGCTTTTATTACAATGATCTCCTGTCATAAAGATAACAGGGATGTCCAGCTGAGCCAGCCGGATGAAGCCCCTTGCGTCCGGCTGTCAGTTGCACACCTTTTAGCTCCTCATTTGGTCTCTTTTATACTGCAGATATAACGCAAAGTATTTGCATGAAATGAAAATCTTTATTTATTGTGGAGTGAATTGTTAATAAGTGCTGTTTACAGTATGTTTGAATTTAAAGTTTAAAAGAATGGTGGTGAAGACATGGTTTTAGCCTTAGAGCCAGTAAGCTGTTAGTCTGTAACTGCTTAAATATAGAGTAGCTCTTGGGTTATTTAAGATTATGCTTCAGACTTGTCACAGGTATAATAGGTATACCCAACCACTGTTATACAGACTCATTTTGGTTTTTGGTTTAATAAATAAATATTTTTAAGGGCGGTGCAGTAAATTGTAGAAAAAGAAAGCATTATTATGTATTTGGTCTAATTTTATGGTGGCTTCAACTGTTTAACGAGTGAAAAACTCTCCCCTACCAGCACAGTTTCCCTTAAATGTGGCTATTTTGACTCTGTGAATCATACTAACTTTGACAAGCTGTTCAAGCTTCTTGCCACTTTTCAAGTAAACATAATTTTACATGAATCACTTCAAACACTGCGAGTCCAACTCAGTGTTAACGCGGAGAGAAACAGCCATTTAGTTTGTTTACATGTGGGAGGCTGTGGATAGCTTTCTGTTTAGCATTTGTGGAAAAGAAGTGGTAGCAAAAAAAAAACAATGCCTGCAAGTTTTCAAATGAAAGAATAGAATTACAAGATACACAGAGCATTATTAGCGTATAGATTTTCAGCTTTGGAGAGCCAAGATAATTGTCGGTGATAGATTTTAAATCTTTCTTTAAAATGTAGCTTTTAGCATTTAGCTTTGGGTGCCATTAGAGGACAGTATAACCTCAGACTCACACATGTGAGGGAAGTGCACGAGCAGCCGTGTATGCAAGGCAGTTCTGTGAGCGAATTAGGGGAGATTAAAGCCATTATCAACACTGTTTGTGCCATTAACACACATCGTTAGCTGTTTAAAATGTACTGTTGGGAGCAGCCGATATTTTGGTGTGTTGGAACTTTATTGATCTAGAAATTGAAGCCTGTCCCCAAGTTGCACTGGAGACGTGTTTATATCTTGGCCATTTCTTTATTTCTTGTTTTCATTCGCCGGCTTTCTTTCTATCTTTCTTTCTTCCTCCATTTTTAATCTCTTTCTCTCCCTCTCTGTGAATCTCTGCCACTCTCTTCTACTCCATATCGCTTTCTCTTGAGATCTCATCCTCTCTTGTCTCACTCGCTATTTTTTTTCTCTTCCTCTCTCTGTCATCCTTTCTCAACCCCCCCCCTCAGAACAGCAATGCCTTCTCCTCTTCCTCCATCCCTCTCTCCGGCTCGTGCTTCTGATCCGTTGGCAGTATATCCAGGGATTCTCCTCTTTAGTGTTCTTGACAGTTACTCTCCTCCAGGACAAAACAGGGAATAAGAACAGGGGGAAAAAACGCTACTGATGTACCTAAAATATAAAAAATAAAATTCCCAGCATGTATAAAATGCGCAAAATTGGAAAAGAGGAACATATCCAGGCTCTTGACACCATCCTCATGCCTTCTTTTGCTGAGTCCATCCTCTGTGCACCTCGAGCCCACCCAGCCCTTTTCTCTTCTCTACACCTTCCAAAAATGCTCAGATGTAGGCTTCAAACACACCAGCGAGAAGCATAAACAGCCTACTGTTTGCTGAAGGCTTTTGGAAGAAAATATGTGAGAGAAGATGGGAATATAGGGTGCAAAGGTTAGCTTGCAGCTACACAGCCGGACGGGCTGGCTTTCATCTACTTTTCTGGGTCTTTTTGCCCTCTTTTTTTTGTATGGTTTATGCACAGTGGTGAAGGATGCTATCTCAGTCGTGCATGAATTGCTGTTTGGATTTATGGATTTTGAGTTTAGTCAAATCAAGGTTAATTGTCAGATTTAATGCAGCCTCTGATATGCACACATTAAAACAGACAGTGGAGTGCCCATTCACAGCCAGTGTAAAGTGTGGGTCAATTAATAATGTATCTCCTCAATGCTCGAAATACACAGGGAGATAAATAATTTCACAGATTAGCTCTTGTCTTGGGAGAGAGGAGAACGGAGCGTTTAGCCGAGAAGCCCACAGGCACATTGACACACACACAGACACGTTGAAGAAGGAAACTGGGAAGGATGCAGAGAGGAAAGACACACCAGAGCAAAAGCTAATAGACATGTAGCCAGGGGAGGCGCTGTGATTTCCTCAGAGGAAATCTTTCTGCCTCAAACAGGTCACACCTCACATTTCCAGTACTAGGCGTCTGAAAATCTCACAAACTGCATATTACAGAAATACTTTCCTTATGTAGTTACACTCTTTACATGTTTTCTCCAGGAACTTCCTGTCTCACTGTAAAATGCATCACTTCCTGCATAATCCACTGCTCCCACCTTTTATCTTCAGTAGTGAGCAAAAGTCTTTAGTCACCACTTGCTTTGTTGTCTTCAGCAATAGTTCTCCAGGCTTCTTGAAGGTCACTCAAAAGTCTTTTTTTTTTGGTTTTTGCCTCCCTTTTCTTCTGTCAATGTTGAGGTCAGGGCTCCAGGGAGGCCAATCTATGACTAGTATGCTTGTACTGCACTGGTAGTGTCTGAGATAAAAATGTCAAGAAATGTCAGAAAGTGACTGTCAATCAAACACGTTCCAGGCACTGCTGCATGCAGCCCGAACCCATGACACCTCCACTGTGTTTGGTAGATACTTGTAGACACTCTTTGTTCTACCTCTCTCCTGACCTCCTCCATGCACATTGATGACAATGTAAACCAAAAATTTCTAATTTGAATTCATCGCTCCATCAGATGTGCTGCCACTGATTTTCAGTCAAGTTCTTGTGTAATTTGGGCTTTTCTCCCTGCCTTTATGACAGTTTCCATTAATATCAATTCTGATGACACAAACAGCTAATGGCCAAAGAAAAACTTTGAAAGACCTTCAGAAAGCCTGAAGAGCTATTGTTCAAGACCACTTTAAAAAACTTCAAGGAAGTCTGGCTCCTTTGAAACAAATTATGAAGAAATGAAGGATGGGTCAAGCATTTTTCACAGTATTATATTACTTTAGATCACCTTTGACATTTTTAGGATGTATTTTCCATATTAAAAGCCTCCAAGCAACCCTGAGACCATAATTTCTCTTTTCCTGATAGATTTATAAGCAACACTGTAACTTTGAGAAGAATATTGGTAGACTAGTACGGCCTGGAAGTGCTGTTGAGTTTAACTGACACTAGTTCAATGTTGATTAAAAATTATGAAAAAAGAAATGTTAAAATAATTTGTGATAAAAAAACAAACAAACATGTCATTGAAAAACGGTACAGTGTTGAGTGCAAATCTGTTCTTCTACTGACAGAATAAGACACTCAAGTTCGGGTCATAACACTCGAATGTGTTCAACCGACCTTCACTTTCTTCATGCTGCTACTTGATGAGGCTGTGCTGTGATTTAAACCCTCATTAGGACAACTTTGCTTAAACTGTTCCAGGAATGCTTCCAGTTCATCCTTCCAGCGCTGCCGCACGCCATCGACCTCCTCCGGGACGCAGTGGTGAAGGTAAAGGAGGCAGCAGACGAACTGGAGGACCTACCTTCACCACCACCGCCCCTCTCGCCGCCTCCCAACAGTTCACCACGCCGCCAGACAGAGGACAAAGGCGTGCAATGTGAGGAGGAGGACGAGGAAAAGAAAGACAGCGGCGTGGCGTCCACCGAGGACAGTTCCTCCTCCCACATAACCGCCGCATCCATTGCCGCCAAGGTACCAGGACAGAGGAGAGGAGAGGGGAGGGTTGGTTGTTCCATGAAAATTACATTTTTCTCAGATATGATTTAATCCATTTCAAACTATCATCATTACATGTCATTCATACAAGAATATGTTAAAGGTGCCATATGTTGTACTTTAGCAACAGTAAGTTATTCAAATATTAATGAAAAGACAAACAATGACTATAACAAAAGCCACACCAAGCAGATTTATTAAAGAGAAATCTGATGGTAACACAAGTACGTCATAAGACTTATAAATTAGTCTTTGAATTCAGGTGTCTTCAGTCTCATTGCCAGAGATGTATAAAATCAAGGACCTAGCCATGCAGCTTGCATTTGCAAACATTTGTAAATTAGTGGGTCTTTCCGAAGATCTCACTGAATTCAAGTTTGCATATAGTGCAGGAAAGTCAACGTCAGCACAAATTGTGCACCGGGTGCTTCAATGGCATGAGTTTCCATGGCTGAAAATCTCCTGTAGGTGTAATGTGTAGATGATCCATATAGTGTAGCAGTTCACCACGATAGATGTACTGTTTTTGTGTAACTTCATGGTGTAAATGCTTCACACCCTTCACCCTGCACTTCTGAGGCTGGGTTCTAAAGTGTTTAATTTAACATTATGAGCTACGAAGTTTAAATCTATAGTATAGTATAAAGGTTTCAATATCAATTCTATTTACTTGTCTGGACTCCTTGGTGTCTTTAACATAGACCTCTGAGGTGTGTGTGCAGATACCTCTTAAAGAAATGTTCTTACTTTACAAGTTAGAAAGTTGCTTAAAAGTTAGAGGTTACTTCTAAAGACTATAAGTAAGATAATAAAACTTAAAATATCTCTAAATATAAAATCATTTCTGTTTATGCTGTAAGCTTCCTGTTATTAAAAGGTGAAGGGCATCTTTGTCTTTCAAGTGCAACTTTAACATATCTTCATGGTGCCATGACTGTGTGTGTGTCTGCGTGTGTGTACTCTGTCCATTCACATTTAACAGAAGTATGTCTCCGTACCTCTCCAGTCTGCAGCATGGACCCTGCTTAATGACTCCATTGTCAGTCTAACATCTCACCTAATTGTCCGGTCATAGATAGATGTTGGTAAGACTCCACCAAACAGTCACCGTCACAGTGTTCTCATCCGCATGTCATATTTATCTAGATAATTCTGTCTTAGTTGATCTATTACAAATGTTGAATCACTTTGTCCTGAGGGTCATATTATGTGTGTAGGTCTGTAGGAATTATGCATGTGTAGCTTTATGATTCTTCAATATCAGTATGTGTGTTATGGGTTTATTGTGTGTGTGTGTGTGTGTGTGTGTGTGTGTGTGCGTGTGTGTGTGTGTGTGTGTGTGTGTGTGTGTGTGTGTGTGTGTGTGTGTGTGTGCGTGTGATCTCAGATCCCAGATTCCATTATCTCGCGGGGTGTACAGGTGTTGCCCAGGGATGCAGCCTCTCTAAGCACCACACCCTCAGAGTCACCCCGTGCCCAGGCCACCTCCCGCCTCTCTACCGCTTCCTGTCCCACACCCAAAGTAAGTACACATACAGGACACACAGTGGACAAACACCTGATCCTAAGTGCTACTTTAACCATCAGCCAAATCAGGTTTCCAGCTCGGTTGTGAGAAGAACTGTGTCGATGTGATTTCGTCTCAGTACAAGTGGATTGCAAACTTCCAAACAACAGATCTAAAGAAAAACACATTTAACAGTAATAGAACTTTTATTACTCTTAATATAAAAATTGGGAGACCAGCAATAGCAATAATCTTGGCCACACTTTGAACAGCTTTTAGAATTAGCTCTTGCTGCTCATGGAGTTTTGATTCAGATAGATCTTTGGACACATAAGCTCAGTAGCTGTTTTATAAAGCTGTTACATGAAACATGATTTATTTTCATGGAGAATGCCGAAATCTTTACCACCTATAGCTTAATTAACTTATCTAACAGTCCAGTCAGCTCTGTCCAAAAGGTCAAATGCTTGCTAGCATTTTTAAAAATCACTAATTTATGCTGAGCTTTGTACATAGAATCCTTGAAAAAAATGTTTGGTTACCAGGGTAACTGCAGTTCTCTGAAAACCGAGTGCGGTACCTGACTATGGGAAGTAAAGTTGGATCTGCTGGATTGTGTTGATTGGCTATTGTCTGGCACTTGTGACTCTGTGGGCATTACACTCCTGATTGGAAGTGAATGCAGCCTTCAGCAGATCTGTGTCAGAGCAATGGTTTACAAAAATGAATAAAATAGATCCAGAACTTAATATGACACCATCACAGTTCTTGCTTTCTCCAACCCACAGTCCAAACCCCTAAATTAAGCCACTCAAAGGAAAACCAACAATCACTTCACCTCTACATCTATATAACTAAAACTGTTAAGTGACTATAGTGAAGTGAATAGTACAATAGAGTCCTCTGAAATGTAGCTGTGAGGTATGAGTATAAATGAATATCAAAACTTGGAAATATTCACATAAAAGTCAAGTACAGAGAAACTGGGGATCAGGTGCAGATTTTGGTTGACTCTTTCTGTGTGCTTATGGGATTTATTCAAAAATAACAGTTTGGTCTATGGACTGTAAATAAAAGATGGCTGTTGTTAAGCCAATGTAGGAGTGCTTTAAACCTGATTTCAGATGGCATGCAGTGTAATTTATGGTCTCCATTGGAGTCTAAAGGGAAGCTAAAGAGGCAGCCAAGATTCAAGATTTAAGATTCCTTTATTGTCATTGTGTAAAGAAAATGCAAAAAGAAAATTTTCACACTACCTACCAAAAGGAACTTATTAAATGCGTAATAAATAGTAAGTAAATAAATACCAGTATATAATATTTCACAAGGTGTTGATAGATTTGGTGTGTTATTGATTTTATAGAGCACAGTTTAGTGTGATGATAACTCTGGGATCAAACCGGTTTCTTAATCTTGTAGCGCGTGCTTTAATGGGATTTAACTTTTACCTGAGGGTAGATTTTCAAACAGCAGGGATGAAGCATATCCTCTGCAGGCAGCATGATGTGTATATGTCTTCAAGAGCATGCAGCTACGTGTTGGTAATCTTTTGTGCAATTTTTATGATTCTCTGCAGTGCCTTCTTTTATGCTACAGAGCTATTGCCATGTTACGGCAGGATGTCATGAGTGAGGACACTTTCATTGGTGCAGCAGTAGAAATGCGTAAGGAGGTTTTGAGACAGATTAATTTTTCTCACGTGAAGCGACTCGCTTGTTGTGGATTGATTTGTGATTGATTGTAACACTCTAATGTATTTAATGTATTTACCACCCTGTTCTGTGTCAATCAACAGTATCTGTCATTTTCATTGGTTCTCACTGCAAAGTTGAGAAAGTTCAATTCAGCACCCGCACATTTCATCTTGTCAGCGGTTATTTTTCCTGTCTTTGCTTGAAGTGACTTTCTGTGGTCTCTGGTCACCACATGGCCGTTTGTCACTTCCTGTGTGGATGCCCCTTCAAGCAGGGTATGCTCTGCCATGTGAGTGTGCAGTGTCTCGGGTTTCTCAATCACATCTATGCCTCACTTCTCAAGTCTGCCGGCGAAAGCACTCAGCTTGAAGGTTCACTATGGGACCAGTAGGTGATGGCACAATGGCTCCAGCCATCTTTCATATACAGTCTATGGTCTTATCAAACATTAGTAGATACTGACTGACATCAAAAAGCTGGTAAGTAGATCTTGGGTGGTTTTTATCAAGGTCAAGAGGGAACTCTAATGCTTGAAGTTCACTTAGTTTTCATTGCTTTTTAAAATCATCGTATTTGCATTATGTTGCATTAGGTTTATTATATTCTTAAACCAACTCTAAATCTGATTGTATATACTAATTCTAAATGTAACTCGACCCAAGCTCCAAATCAGAACTTGTACTTGGTTCTCACTTGATAGGAAGTACACTTGCAGCAACACATATGTGTGCCCACACAAACAAACAAAGGCTCCCCCTGACCCATTTGTCCCTTCTTAGCCCTACTGTTCGTCCCCCTCTGCTCAGTTGTGTTTATTATGCTCAGAGTCAAACAAATAATGCCTATGGACTTGTGCAGGAGTAGGAATTCTGGACAAAATCAAAGCTTTCTGATTGGGATACATCACTTATTAATTTATTTTTAAGAGGGCTATATTTCTATCTCTCTCTTTTTGTGTCTTCCTCAATTAAAATATTATTTTACTAGTATATGTGATTATGTCATTATAGATTATGTGTCACAGCATCAAAAGTGTATGTGTTCCCATGTATGTTTTGTGTTTGTTTCTATGTGTTTTATATGTTTGTGTGTGAGTGTGTTTTGTGTGCTTATAGAGACAGCAGGTTGTGGTTTTTATGCTTGGATGCTAACAGTATTATTTAGCAGGTCACACTGCAGTTTTATCCACTTGCTCAGTCCTCGCTTTAATGGGATACTTCAACATGTTGTCCACATGTATTCCCATTTCTTTTTTCCCCCTGCATTGTCTTGTTGTGGCTCTTTAACTGAACATTTGCACAGTTCTTTGTGGTTTTAACAGATTCCTTCTGCAGGTTTTTAAAATGCCAAATGGCGTCAAGTCGCTCTTTCTGTCTCCCTTTTCTTTCTCTCTCTCACACCTCATCTGTCAGTGTCACGTCTCCATGTGTCTCCCGGACAGCAGGCAGGTGCCATGGGAATAGATGAGTGGGGTTGCCATGGAAACAGAGGGTTGGGATGTTAGCAAAGGAGGGAGGGCGGGTGCATAGACAGGTCATGCAGCAGAGGAAGCAGCCATGAAGCGTGCTCTCTCTTTCTGCTGAGCTGTGTTTGGGTGTTCATGGAGTGGTGAAAGGTCAGAGAGACGAGAAATCATTGCAACTAATTTCTAATGGACTGAGTGAATGTGTAGACAGTTAAATATATATACAGTCATTCAGAAAGTAAAAATAACCTGCAAAGAAGTGAGAGAGTGTGCAGCTGGCTGTGGCGTGGTAGTGAGTTTGAAAAGTGTTGAATTTCTTAGTTGAAGTTTAATCCTTGTGAAAATAGCCATCTTGCCAAGATGTCACTGAGCAAGACATTTTACTGTATGTCTGAGGCTACTAATGTTGAGACGACTATATGTTAAATAGCAGTTTTTTTGGTTCAATGCTCCTGCACTCTTGCATGTCTCTGGTTTTTGTTATTTTGGTTTGTGTAAATATGAACACATTAACACTAGCTTAGCAATCATGCTTCTTTACTAACTCGAGCAGAAACTGCTGGAGAGTCTCTTCTTTCTTTCTCTAACCCCCCAAAAAGAATCCAAATGTTTGGTTGATTTGTCCCAAATATTTGGAAAAATTAGTGGAGTAGAGTAGTTTTGCTCTTATGTAGGCTATTGTTTGCTATTACCATCGCAAAAGCACCAAAGAGTTGAACAACCCTAACATTTAGATTGTTGGTACACATACACTACATGTGTATGAGCAGTGTATGATCTTGATTGTCTTTGAATTTTCAGTGAGCTGACAGTCAGAGCTACAGTTAGCAGCCACAGTTGTGAAAAACTGAGCTCAGCTGTACAGCGTACTACTTCCACAGGAATTAAAGGGAAAGTTGCATCCAGGTGCTGATTTCAAGTGTGCTTTATTACCTGATCATCAGCAAATGTGACTGCCTTTATGAATGCAGAAGTTTGCAGATCTGGAGCATTCAGATGTGTAGTTTTTCCATACACCGAATTTGTGGAATTGCTTTTGAATCCTTGAGATTGCCATTTAGTCTGTCCCCGATCTTTTTCAACCACACAGTAGCCACAGCGTAAAGAATATCCTGCTTTTCATTCTTTTTGACTCCAAATGGGCCCATATTTTACAAAACTAACATTATGTTGTTATGAATAAAACTGGAAACCAATGATTGAAACCACAAACCCTGACTTTCTTTTGCAAACAGAGTAGTGGCCGCCTGCTGGGCATTTTAAAGAATGCATGCTTGAAGCTCTTTTCAAATATTGAGGCTGGTCTGTTTTTTTTCTAGGTTTTTTGCACCCTTTGCACATTTTTGTATGGTTTTTTTTCCTCTGCACTATCCTCTGCTCCACAGGTTGTGGTGATCACACACCTATCCCACTGATCATGCTCACACAGCCTCAGACTTAGCCAAGGTGTTTTTGACCTCGACTGAGCCACGGAGTGCGGAGCTGTAAATAATTGGACAGTGGGGAGCTTCGATGCTGCTGGTGCTGCTGCTGGCTCCGCTAATGCAGTGAGATAGCCCTCACCCCATTTATTTTCCCATCCAAGCACACGTGTCTCTCCACTTTTCTTTGTAACTTTATTGCCAGCCTGTCATGATCACATGCCAACCATATTAGTCAGGGTTTGTGTGTGCTGTGCGTGTCTGGGCATGTGTGTTTTTGTGAATGGCAGATAACAGGCAGTTAATGGCTTTTCTAGGTAAAGCTTTTAGCTTGTTTAGATTCTGACACGAGCTTTTACCCAGCGACAAGCTGCCATATGTTCTTTGAAATTCCCACGTTGCAAGCGGGCTGCTGACAGTATGTACACAATGTCCCCGGAGCCAGAGCCAGAATGGCTCTGTTCACTGATGCATTTCATGTGCCACTGTGGGCTGTGTTAGTTTGTTAGCTGGGTCTTGTTGGCAATGCTTTGTGGTGGCTCTGAGAGGAGAAGGTATGAAGTAGGTCTTAATCTTGTCGCTGCCAGTGCTGCTGCTGCTTCCATACATGTCAGTCCGACACCTCAGCTCGCAGAGCAGAACAGAAGCAAAGGGGCCACTTATATGCCAAATAGAAACATACATAAACACACACAGGTGCTGTGTCAGCACTTCAAGTTCAGGTAACATTTGTCAAGTAATGCGAGTATGTGTACAGTGTTATTTTCAAATAGATAGCAAGTGTCTTTGCGATAATATGTGGCCCTCCAATTTCATTGTACAGCTGTATAATGACAATAAAGGCTATTCTATTCTTCTATTCTATTCTAATAAAGTTGCATTTAAATGTCCACATCATCACGGTGTGTGAGTTTGTATCCTGCATGCAAGGATTTGCTGCTAAGTATAACGTCCAAGTGCCTGTAGAGCGAACTGATGGTCAAACCTGTCTGTCTGCAGCGCAGCCACTTGGAATGCATACACACACTGCATATATTAAATTTTGACTCACAAAAATCATCCTCCCGACAGAAGGTGTCTGCGTTGCTCTCACACGCCACACACGGCATACAGCCCACGAGCAGCTTTATGAGCCATTCATGTAACCAGATTTCTTTCTCTGTCACGCTGCTTCTTACTTGTGTGCACACACACAGACACACACACACACACAGGAAGATGCCACATGCACAAGATACGCGGAGAGTAGTTGTACCCTTCCACTCTTGTGAGCATTTAGTACAGTTATGTAACGGTGAGTTTGGATTAATGAAGCATATGGGAGATGGGGCTTTGATTCGGAGGATGGTTGACAGAGTGTATGTGTGTTTTGCAAGTGTTTTTGGGGTTTTGTCTCTTGTTCTTATTCGCACTAAAGTACTACTAGGTACACGTTTTATGCTCATTGGTATACTGAGACATAACCACAGAGAATAACCATGTGCCACAGTAGAATAACGTTCAAGATCCCATGTTTTTTGTTGTTGTTGTTGTTGGTTTGGTTTTTGTAATAATGCAGTCCCTTGAAATCCCTGGAGCTGTTGCTGTACCAAGTTGATACAGTATGTAAGTACATGCACTGTTTTTGTATGCAGCAGTCACAGCAGTTTTCATTTCTGTGTGGACATTTGGCTGTCTGATTTAACCTTGACAATCCAGTTTAATGCTCCTCGCGTAGTTTTCAGTCTGATTCATCAATCGTCCAATAAAGGCACTAAAATTGTTCAGTAAATAAAGTAAAAAGTGATTAAACAGTTTTTAACTAGTGCCTGCTCTTACAGACTCTCATGTTTAGATTACCCACTGGTAGGAGGAGTTGACTAATCTAAATTCATAACCAAGTGTTCACTTACAATGACAGTAGTATTCAAATGGTATATTTCATTTATGAGCAGGAAGAAACCTCCAGAAGAACCAGCCTCAGGGAGGGGCAGTCATCTGCCAGGAAAAGTTGGGGCTAGCAAGATTAAAGCCATACCTACTGCTCAGCACAATTTCTCAAATATTAGCAACATGGTTACATTATAATTATAGTGACATTATACGTAATGCATTGATATCAGCAGATTATGTAGTATGGGTGCATTATGTAGTAATATTCCTATGTAGTAACACAAGTATATTATGATGCAAATACCCTGTAAGTATGCATTATTCCTGACTTATTGTTATAGATTATATAAACAGACAGTCAATATTGAAAACATGTTTTGCTGGAATATGTATTATATCTTTACTAACCAAGGGGCAAGATATCTTCTGAAGGGTTTTCTATTATGGAATGGGTCTGTGATGTTATTCTGACTTCTATATTTATTTTATATTTTCATTAATAGTGGGAGGATATCCCCATCAGTAATGGGTCTTGTTAATGTGAATGGGACGGATAAAATAATATTGCTTCTTTAGCGCAGATGCTGTCCTTACTGTATATCTACACTCCCCTTTCCATCAGAGCTTTCACCTTGATCACTATGCATTTCCAAGGGCTAACATTACTTACCGTCAATGTATGGCATACTGTTCCAAACACCCCATCAACTTGACATATATTGGCATTTATTTTAATTAAAATATTCAGTGCTCTCACACTCTGATGGTGCCTTTGCACAGGTGCTGGCTGTGCACCTAGAGGACACTGCCTCTTTTTTGCCCTGGTTCCATAGCATTTTTTTTTTGATTAGTGGTTTGACGTATGGCTTTGGAGCCAAAGCCAGGGCTTATGGAAATCACCTCCTCCACTGGAATGTAGGATATGATATATTGCCGTAGCGCAAACCATGGCATTTTCGTAACCTTCAGTGTGGACATTTGACATTCAGATAACTGCTGCATGTACATGTACACATGTATGCGAACAGACACTCTCCTATATAAAGTATTATTGGTAAATAACTAAAAGCATTTTAAATGTTATTACTTTACTTTGCATATAGGTCAACTTTATTAGGATTTAGGTTTTATGCATTTAACACTTTTACTTATTTATGTATTCTTGACTTACCTGGAGTTCAGCTATTTCAGTTTAGATAAAATTAACTACCAATTACCTGTTAGTTAGTTAGATAATGATCATGGGAAATCGTAAAACATGTTCATGACAAGTTCCAAGAGGCAAATCTATAAGATCAGTATTTATGGATTTATAATTGATTACAAATGTAATAAACAATTTTCCTAGCTTTTTGTCTTAATTAGTTGAACACTCATGTCACTCATTCATCTGATCTTTCCACAGTTTTTCCTTTTAATTTAATTATTTTGATTTTGTCCTAAATTTGGGAAGCTTGGCTTTCAACAGTCTTATTAAGTCAAAGTCCTTTGCAAGACTTTGACGGGAGTCAAAATAAATGAGTTAGTATGATGTGTGACGTGAGCATGAAGGAGAGACTGCACATGCAGTTTGGCCTGTGCCTGATCTGTTCTCAGATCACAGCATCATCACTTGCAAATGTGCAGTGACAGAATATCACTGACAAAGTGATCTGTCAGCGGAATATGAATGATTTATGCTGTGGCTGTATGCGAATGCCCTGTTATAGTGTCAGTTCTGCTGGCTGTAGTGTGACAGATCAATAATCTGCAAGCCTGTATGGCAGATTTCTCCTTCTCTAACCCTTAACAGGAGATATGACTCCTTAATGTCCAAATTATCAATTTCTGGTAGAGTGTGTGTGTGTGTGTGTGTGTGTGTGTGTGTGTGTGTGTGTGTGTGTGTGTGTGTGTGTGTGTGTGTGTGTGTGTGTGTGTGTGTGTGTGTGTGTGTCTAATTTCTTTTCTCTAAACTTGTTTGGAAGTGTGAGGGTGAAGGAGGGTGTTTAGGTGTTTACATGGTTTGTGCACTGGTT